>PVHP010023562.1:0-27222 GCA_004024765.1 Zapus hudsonius
AGAGAGAGAGAGAGAGAGAGAGAATGCATGGGCATGTCAGGGTCTCCTGCCACTGTAAACAAACTCCAGATGCATATGGGTAACTTTGTGTTCCTCCTGGCTTTATGTGGGTACTGGGGAATTGAACCTAGTTACTGGTTAAAGGTGCTTGCTTGCACCTTTAACCACTGAACCATCTCTCTAGCCCTATTTATTTATTTATTATTTTTTAAAAATATTTTATTTATTCATTTTCAAACAGAGAGAGAGAGAGAGAGAGAGAGAGAGAGAGAGAGAGAGCACACCAGGGCCTCCACCTTGTGGATCTGGTTTATGTGGGTCCTGGGGAATTGAACCCAGGGCCTTAGGCACTGGAAGCAAGTGCCTTACCCACTGAGCCATCCCTCCAGCCCTATTTATTTATTTAAGAGAGAGATGGGCACACCAGGGCCTCCAGTCACTGCAAACAGAACTCCAGACAGCATGCACCACTTTGTGCATCTGACTTTATTTGGAACCTGGGGAATCAAACCTGGGCCCCCTCAGGCTTTGCAAGCAAGCACCTTTAACCACTGAGCCACGTCTCAAGCCCCGGATGTCTTTTATTCTTCTCCATTTCCTCCACCCACACTGTGTGGCTCTTGCACAGGTAACAACTGTTGTGAGCACTCCTCCTCCTCCTCCTCCGGCTCTTCTATTCTTTCCTTCCTCTCTTCCACAACATTCCCTGAGCCTTGCAGAGGGTGATATTGGAGTCTCATTCAGCACTGAACAGTCACTCTCAGCCCTGTGATGATTTGGGGGGGTCACCCCAGTAGTCACCACCATTTGAAAAAAACCTGCTCTGACCAAAGGTGAGATCAGCGCTAATCTATGGGCATAAACAGAAATATTTAGAAAGGACACTTTGATGACCCCAAACTATCTGTTGAGCTAAACAACAGTAGAGCTTCCCTCCGAAGGGCTACCCTTGCTGTTTCCTGAGTACATCAGACCTGGAACTCACTATGTAGCCCAGGCTGGCCCTTCGAGTGTTGGGATGACAGGTGTGAGCTCCCACATCTGGCTGCTCATAACATTTACGAAGAAACACAGCTAACTGACAGGCCTGAGCGTCGTAGGAAAATTCTCTATAATCAAATGGCGGAGAAGCCGATTGCTATTTAAGTAAGTTTTGAAAATGTATTTTTTTTCTTGTTAGAAATTTATTTTTTCCTTGTTTTTCTTCTAAGGTTAAAGAAGGGGAAAATTATAGATGTCTTTTGCGACTCAAACTTGGAGAAAATATCTGGCAACTGACAGGGTTAGAAGGAAGGTTTTTGACAATCCGTTAGGAGTGTCATAACATTTTAAATCTGAAAAATGTATTTTTTTTCTTGATTTATAAGCTCTACAATTATATTTAATGCCTTCAGTGGGAATTTTCACATTATGCAGTTACAACAGTTCAATGTGATTTTTGTCCCCTTGGGGACATTTGCCATGTTGGGGGATATCTTTGGTTGCCATTAACGGGGCTGTGTAGTAGGGGTGGAGAACGGGGGTACCACACAGCCAAAGGATAGCTCTTCTACAACCAAGAAATTACCATTCCTGAATGTTAATATCACTGAGCTGTTTGAAACACAATGTTGTTTCATTATTATAACTTAACTGGCTTTAAGATATTTATTCTCTCTCTCTCCCTGCCTCTCTTCCTTCTTCTGTGTCTTTCTCATCTTCCTCTCATTCTCTTCTTTTTTCTTTTTTCCTCCTCCTCTTTCTGGGGCTTCACACCTGTAGGCAAATGCTCCCTTATGGAGCTCCATTTCCAGTCTAGAATTTTACTTTTGCATTTCAAATACTAAAACCTAATTCACGCCAGGCGTGGTGGCGCACGCCTTTAATCCCAGCACTGGGGAGGCCGAGGTAAGAGGATCACAGTGAGTTCAAGGCCACCCTGAGACTACATAGTGAATTCCAGGTCAGCCTGGGCTAGAGTGAGACCTTACCTCAAAAAACAAAGCAAAACAAACAAACAAACAAAAAACCCAAAAAACCTAATTCACTACCCTAGAAGGCTCATCTAATAGTTTGAAAGAATATTTTATTGAGTTGTGCACCCTTCACTACTATGCAATTTCAAAACGTTTGCAACCCCCCCCCAAAAAAAACCCCACAACTGTACACACCTGTTAAAATGTGAGGCGAGCTCTTGCTGGGAGTCCAACGCACCTGCAAGATTGGGATTATAAGGTTATATGAGAAAACCAACTTGTAATTAAATGAACAACGAATTCTATTTCATCTTAGTTGCAAGTATCTTTTCTGTGCTATATGTTGGAAGAGACAAAACAGAAGTCATTTCAATTTTTTAAAAAAATATTTTATTTATTCATTTTCAAGCAGAGAAATAGAGGGAGGAAAGGAAAGAGAGAGAGAGAGAGAGAGAGAGAGAGAGAGAGAGAGAGAGAGAGAGAGAGCGAGCACCAGGGCCACCACCTTTGTGGGTCTGGCATATGTGGGTACTGGGGAATTGAACCCAGGGCCTTAGGCACTGGAGGCAAGTGCCTTAATTGCTGAGCCATCTCTCCAGCCAGTCATTTCAATTTGATGTTGATCAAAATGGGCATTAGGAGGAAAGAGCCCAGTTCAAACCCTGGCCCCAGCACTTATTAGTGGGGGGCAGACTTCCTTCCCCATTTCCTTCCCTTCCCTAGCTTGGCCTCAAACTCACTATACAGCTGAGGATGACCTTGACTCTGGATCCTCCTGTCTCCACCTCTCAAATGCTGGGATTACGGGCACATGCTGTGGCAGTCAGCATCTAATGTAGAATGACTCTGGTCATTTCTATTTGTGGTACTTGGAAGCTAACAGGTTTGGCTAGATGAGAAAAATCAGCAGACACATTGTTATGTTTCTGAGGCAGGGTCTCACTGAAGTCAAGGATGACCTTGAAATTCTGATACTCCTGCTTCTACCTCCCCAGTGCTGGGATTACAGATATCCTAGCCTTGTTTCCAACACACAGTCTCATTATATCAAACAACATCCATATTATTACCAGCCAGGAGTCTTGTCCCCTTGAAACACTTGTATTTTTTAAAAAAATATTATTTATTTGTAAGCAGAGAGAGAAAGAGAATGATTGTGCCAGAGCCTCCAGCCACTGCAAATGGACTCCAGATGCACGTGCCACTTTGTGCATCTGGCTTTCCATGGCTACTAGGGAATTGAAGTCTGGTTGTTAGGCTTTGCAGCCAAGCGCCTTAACTGCTGAGCCATCTCTCTAGCCCTTGTATTTTAATGCCAGGTGCCTACTTCCAATGTGGCTTTCTTATGGAAGCCATAAGAAATGTATGTCCCTCTTTTTTTTTTTTTTCCCCCGAGGTAGGGTCTCGCTCTAACCCAGGCTGACCTGGAATTCACTCTGTAGTCTCAGGGTGGCCTAGAACTCACGGCGATCCTCCTACCTCTGCCTCCTGAGTGCTGGGATTAAAGGCTTGCGCCACCATGTCCCCCTTGTTTGCCCCTCTTTAAACATCGCCTTTTTTTTTTGTTTGCCTTTGAAATCTCCATTATCAGGATCATACTTTACTGTCTTGCTCCTTCACTTGGCATAGTTTTCAAATTCATCATGTCATTGTGGTTAGCTGTCATTCATTCCTTTTTATTTTTTATTTTATTTTATTTATTTATTTTTTTGGTTTTTCGAGGTAGGGTCTCACTCTAGCCCAGGCTGACCTGGAATTCACTATGTAGTCTCAGGGTGGCCTTGAACTCACAGCGATCCTCCTACCTCTGCCTCCCGAGTGCTGGGATTAAAGGCGTGCGCCACCACGCCTGGCCCTATATCCACCCTCATTCTGTTGGATGCTGGAGTGGATCCTAGTTTCTTGCCACTGTATTGTACAGCACCATTTTGTAGTGTGCATTCTTGCACGCGGTTCCAGGACTTTCTCTAAGGGAAAGAAATAGCTTCCAAGAGTAGTTACAGAAGCCACAGATCTTGGATGCTAGCAAAGAGTGAAAAGTCTTCCTCAAAAAGATACCAGTTAATGGGCTGGAGAGATGGCTCAGAGGTTAAGGCACTTGCCTCCAGTGCCTAAGGCCCTGGGTTCGATTCCTCAGGACCACATAAGCCAGACCCACAATGTGGTGGCCCTGGTGTGCTCTTTCTCTCTCTCTCTCTCTCTCTCTCTCTCTCTCTGTGTATCTCTCTGCCTGAAAATTAATAAATAAAATATTAAAAAAAGATACCAGTTAAAAATGATACCAATTTATATTATATATAATCATATATATTTATAAATAATGAATCTACACAGACATATATATGTATTATAGATATAAATGTAAATAGCTCCACATCTTCACAAACACTGTCTGGGTGTCTTTTTTTTTCTTCATTTTTCCTGATTGTGAATAAAGTTGAGCATTTTGCTTTGCACACACTGTAGGTGCTTTGGAAAAGTGCCTATTTAATTATTTTTTTGTTTTTTTAAAAATCTTCTTGCACGTGTCTGATAGTCAACCCAGAGATGCAATAACCGAAGGCGAGCAAAGTTGAAAACATTGCAGCTGCCTAGGCTGTAGAAGAGAGAGAGAGAGAGAGAGAGAGAGAGAGAGAGAGAGAGAGAGAGGAATATGGTTGCATCAGAGCCTTCAGCCACTGCAAACAGACTCCAAGATGCATGCATGCATGCATGCATGCACCACCTTGTGCATCTGGCTTTACACGGGTACTGGGGAATCAAACCCGGGGTCTTAGGCTTTCTTTGCAGGCAAGTGGCTTAAACCGGCTGAGCCATCTCTCCAGCCCCAGTCACCGGAACTTTTACTTTGGTCACACATAAGGGACAAAAGGTCCAGCCACAGCCGCCCTGACAGCAAAGGACAGGCCAGGCTGCCTCCCCAAGGGATCCTAAGCCTGACAACCGGCTTAAACCGCCAATTTCAAACTCCCAAAACCTGCCCCGAGAGGTTTGCCCTTGCCCTCGTCCTATTGGTCGCGAGTCAAAGGAAGAAGCCATATGATTGGCTTTCGCTTTCACTTCCTCTGTCCCTTTAAGGACTTGGGCGGGGCTTTGAGGGTGGATGGTGAAGCGCAGCTGTCGATCTTAGAATGGCGAGCGCTGATTGGTCTAGGCGCGGCGGAGGCCCGCCCTCTCCGTTTCGCGAGTTCAAAAGCGGCGGCGGGAGGCGCGGCGCGGAGCCGGGCGCAGCGCAGGCTGGCGGGGTCCGCGGAGCGTGAGTCAGTCCTCCACCCACCCACCCACCCAACCCCTAGTTCCCCCGGCCCGCCCTGCCAGCTCGGGGGGACGGACGCCTCCATCCATGGCCAGGCCGGGGAGGGGAAGGGTCTTCCCAGGCTGGGGGTGTGCGTGCCTGGGGTCCCTGGGGGTGTGATGGGGCTTGAACCTGACCGTGTGCCCTGCAGGCTCTAGGGGCACCCCAGGCCGGGGGCGGGAGGGTCTTCCCAGGTTTGGGGTGCACGTGCCTGGGGGTGGTCCCTGGGGCTTGAACCTGTGTGCCCTGCAGGCTCTAAGGGCACCCCAGGCTGGGGGTCAGGAGGGTCTTCCCAGGTTTGGGGTGCACGTGCCTGGGGGTGGTCTCTGGGTCTTGAACCTGACCGTGTGCCCTGCAGGCTCCTCTCTGCTTGCTTGTCAGTTTCTCTGTGTCCTGTGTCACCATAATCTCTCTGTTCCAGGGACCTCATACTCTTCTGTGTCCACTGGCACCCCCTACCTGGCCCTTCTTTTTCTTGTCCTGTGTCTTCTCCCCGCAGCCTTCCTGCCAAGCCCGGCCTTGCCCTGGCTGCTTGGCTGTCCCCTTTCACAGATATTGCACCTTTCATCCCCCAGATGAAACAAGGCTTGCTGTACCCCCCCTCAGGTCTCAGTTCACCTTTACTACTTAGTGAGGTTTACTCTGATCACACTTAAAAATTTCACCCATCCCTCTGTCCCACACTAATTGCCTTTACCTTCCTTTATTTTTATTATTTATTTATTATTTTCTGTTTTTTTTTTGTTTGTATTTTTGAGGTAGTGTCTCAATCTAGCCCAGGCCGACCTGGAATTCACATGTAGTCTCTCAGGGTGGTCTTGAACTCATGGTGACCCTCCTACCTCTAGTCTCCCTAGTGCTGGGATTAAAGGCGTGTCACTTGGCCTTTTTTTTATCCTCCCCTCCCCCTACAACACACCTTAGAAGATACTATGTAATTTTCGCTTATTTCATTCATTTACTCAATTACTGCGTGTGCTCACTATGCGGGGGATAAACACCCCCATGGTTCTGGAGTTCACAAGGAGGGAAAGTGGGGATTATGAGCAAATTTGTAGAGGAAAGAGTGCGTCAGGATTTAGGGCTTCACGTCTGCTAGGCAAACATTCCGTCATTGAGCTTTTTTCCCCTCTGCTTGAGATAGGGTCTCACTAAGTTGCCTAGGCTGGCTTTGAACTCACTGTAGCTCAGGTAGGCCTTGAACTTGCCATCCTTCTGCCTCCATCCTCCTAAGCAGCTGAGTTTAAAGGCCACACTCCTCCAGGCTACCTCACTTCCTGTGAGGTTGAGGAGCTTCCTGAAACCAGCTTGTCTGATCTCCAATTCTCAGGCCCAGTGTCTTCAGAGAAGAGGGTCAGGCAAGCTTTTCCTGCCCAAAGTCTCAGCGTACACTTGACCTCTTTCATTGTCTCTCTAGCACCAGTGGAGAGATGTTGAAGTTCAAGTATGGAGCCAGGAACCCATTGGATGCTGGTGCCACTGAGGCCATTGCCAGTCGGGCCTCCAGGCTGAATCTCTTCTTCCAGGTAACAAGCTGTCACTGACGGTGCTCATCTATACTTACCGTAACCACCTTTGGTTTTAGTGTAGGACTGAGTCTGTATTCCGTTTGATGTCTTATCTGTATTGTGTTGGAAAAAGACGCCTCTATAGAGAGGTTGACAAGCTGAACTTTTTTTTTTTTTTGGTTTTTTCAAGGTAGAGTCTCACTCTAACCTAGGCTGTCCTGGAATTCACTATGTAGTCTCAGGCTGGCCTCAAACTCCTACCTCTGTCTCCTGAGTGCTGGGATTAAAGGTATGTGCCACCATGCCCGGTTTAGCTTTGTCGTTTTACATTGAAATAAACAAGAACAAAGGTACTTATGGTCAGCTTCTCTTGATGGGACAAAGCAGCAGTCCAAAAAAGCAGCCGGTGGGAGGAAAGTGTTTTCTTTTATCTTATTTTGGTTACACTCTTGAGGGGAAGTTTCATGATGGCAGGGGAAAACATGGCATGAGCTGAAGCTGGGCATCACCTCTGCTAGGGGAGGGGGAAAACAGCAGCAGGAAAGTGAGCTAAGTTCTGGCAAGGGGGAGCCTGCCCCTGGGCAACACACCTCCAGCAAGACTCTCGTGAGCAGGGACATCTGATTTGAACCACCGCAGTACTCCCGCCCCCCCCCCCCCCAGGTAAGGTCTCGATTTGGCCCAGTCTGACCTGGAATTCACTGTGGAGTCTCAGGGTAGCCTCAAACTCACAGCAGTCCTATGTCTGCCTCCTTAGTGCTGGGATGTGCCACCACACCCAGCCTAATTTTTATTTATTTGCAAGGAGAGGGAGAGAGAATGGATATACTAGGGCCACTTGCCACTGTCAATGAGCTCCAGATGTATGTGCCACTTTGTGCATCTGACTTTACATGGATACCGAATCAAACCTAGGCCATCAGGCTTTGTAAGCAAGCGCCTTGACCCTGAGCCATCTCTCTAGCTCCTACTTTATCTTGTTTTTTTTTTTTTTTTTTTTTTTTTTGAGATAGAATCTGTCTCTTTGGCTGCTCTGGAACTTGTAATCCTCCTGCCTCCGCCAACCAAGTGCTAGGATTGCAGGTGTGTGCCACCCTGCTGGGTTGAAGTCTTAAGTCTCCTTGCAAAGCCTCCCTTGGTTAGAAATTGCCTGACCATCCATGGCCTGGCAAGCCCTATACCAGGGCCTACAGATTCAGGTCTTGAGAGGTGCAAGGGGGTATAACGAAGGAGTTGCATTTCTCAGGGGTAGCATTAGCGTCACCAGGCAGGACATGGGACAAGACTGTCGGATCTGCTGGTGTTTCAGGAGAAGCCAGACATCCTCTTTTTTTTTTTTTTTTTTTTGGGTGTGTGTGTGTGTGTATGTATGTCTCAAATCTGATTTTTAAATATTGGCAGTTAATTGAAATTGTTTGAAACAGTACAGGCCAAACAAAACATGTTTGTGGGCTACACACAGTCTGCCAGTTTGTAACTGTAACAGATCATAGAAAGATAGTGAATCCGTTCACACCGCACCAAGTGAATTCAAGAAGCTGAAGTTAATATTAACCACCTTCGGGTCATACACAAAGACGTCGCCTGGCAGTGTTCCCCATCACCAAGGCTTGGAATTGTGACAGAACATGCACGGGCCACAGCCAGTGTTCCCAGGAAGCTCAGACCATTAAGAATAAAGGCTCTTCGGGTGTGGTGGCGCACGCCTTTAATCCCAGCACTCGGGAGGCAGAGGTAGGAGGATCACCATGAGTTCGAGGCCACCCTGAGACTACATAGTGAATTCCAGGTCAGCCTGGGCTAGAGTGAGACCCTACCTGGAAAAACTAAAAGCCAAAACAAAACAGGAATCATCTTTTCATATGAATGGTGCATGCTGTGACATTTTCCTCCCAAGTGTGGGCATGAGAAACCCTTAAGGATGGCTACAAATAATCACTTAATGACTGTCAGTTGAAAGAATGAAGCCACAGAATTGGGCAACTAGTGTGTCGTGAACAGCTGAGTTGGCTTGTAATTGACTGCATGGATGGTATTGATCAAAGCTGTTCAGTATTGATGATGTCTCCATCTGCTGTTTGCTGTTTTTAGGGGAAAGCGCCCTTCATGACGCAACAGCAGATGTCTGTTCTTTCCCGAGAAGGGATATTAGATGCCCTCTTTGTTCTCTTCGAGGAGTGCAGTCAGCCCGCTCTCATGAAGATTAAACACGTGAGCAACTTTGTCCGGAAGTGTAAGTTTGGGGAACTTGTTCTTGGAAACCAACCTGAAATCTGGAAGGATGCCGGAGGCAGGAGGCTGTGTTGGTGGTTGGTGGTTGGTGGAAGTGAGTTAAAAACTCTGGTCTGAATAAGACAGACCCGGGCTCATGTACAAATGGCTCCTGTTGTAGTTGGAAGACCATGTCAGTGAGGTTTCTGGGTTATACGTGACAGAAACGATTTGAAGAGTGCATTTGTAGTCTCTTGAAACAACTGTAAGGATGGGTCAAGTTTCAGGTATGGCTGGTTCCAGGGACTTAAATGATGGTGCTTATGATGTTCCCTGGCCACATCCTTACACTCACTGTGAGCTAATGTGTTCTTTAGGCATAGTGCTTAGTGACGATGATATGTCATTTCAATAAATTTTATTTGTTTTAGTTGCTTAATTTAAAATCACGAGGTAAAAAATTCAACATGATAATGACTCCTTGTCAACATGGTCTGGCTCCTTGTCCTCCCTCCCTTCCTCTCTTTCCTTTCCTTTCTCTCTCCTGTATGCTAAGTATATGCCTTACCAAGGACCTATGCTCTTAGCTTTCTGGATTGTCTTATTTATACCAATGTAGGCATAAAACATAGTTTATGTAACCCTTTTAAAATAGTATTTTTTTTTATTTTCAAGCAGAGAGAGAGAGAGAGAGAGAGAGAGAGAGAGAGAGAGAGAAAGAATGAGAATGGGTGTGTGGGCAAGCCTTGCAAATACACTTCAAGTGCATGCATCACTTTGTACATCTGACTTAATGTGGATACTTGGGAATCTAACCCAGGCTATTAGTCTTTGCGGGCAGGCGCCTTTAACTGCTGAGCCATCTTTCCATCTCCTAGTGTAACTTTTTTTAATGGAGAAAAAGAGATGAAGACAGCAGAACCTGTGGTCCATGAATGTCATAGATCAGCCAACCTTGACCCTGTTCCTGACTGGGACCCACGTGGTAGTAAACGTTGGCTGCTGACAACCATGTTTCATATTCTTTTACTTTATATTTGTGCTTTCCAACCAGTGGTCATTCTACCCTCCAGGGTTTCTTGTAGCAATGCCTAGAGTCATTTTGGTTGTCACAGCTAGGGACAGGAAATGGTCCTACTGGCTTCTCTTTGGTGAGGCAGAGGTGCTGTTAAATGTCCTGCAATGCATGGGTCTGTCCTCCACAGGGTAGAACTAATGATGATGATAATAATAACAATAATTTGTGAAACTGTGATTTATCTAAAATGCTGTATCATTGACTACTCTAAATTGTATTGAATGTAAAAGATTGTCATTGTGTCACCTCTCCTGGGCTTGTGGGCTGATTGGTCGCAGCTGGCTATTCTAATGTTCCATACACATTGGCTGAGTTTTCAGTTATCTGGGGTTCTCCTGGACTGGAACATTGCAGATGGTTTGCTGACTGTCTGGAGCTCTGGTGGTGAGTCAGGCTGTCACAGGAAGGGCTGCCCTCAGGGGAAGAGCTTCCTTCTGTGAATCCATCCTGGAAATGCCCTCTGGAGTGTCTCTTGGCTTCCATAGCTGCTCCAGTTGACACAGCTCAGTTGAGATGAAGACATCTGCCGACCCCTTCCCTATAAGATGAACGTCTGTGGCCTGTGCAGCTAGAGTTCTGAAAACCATAACCTTGGATACCCATCGTAAACCAGGCTCTCCTAGGGAATTACCTGTGGCTGCTCTTCCTCTGTAACAGCCTTTGAATGTTTGCAACAGAGCTCTTAGGACCTAAAATACCTCAAATATTTCCCACCTGGCCCTGATCTATGTGGTTTCTAGCTACGACTTCCCTCATTGCAGCTCAGACTTTCTCAGAGCACAGAAGTAGAAGCTGGCAGGCTTCTTAGAGGCTCTGTTCTAGGAAAGACACAGGGTTGCTATGGCTACTGTGTTAGTCAGTATTCTGTTACTGTGACAAAAATACCTGAGTTGACTGGAAAGGAAGAAAGGTTCATTTTGGCCTGTACTTTTGGTTGGTTGGCGTGATGGTTAAATTTTGTTGTCAGCTTGACCTGTTTGGTAATCTTGGGTGGATCTCTGAGGTTGTTTGCAGGAAGGCAGCCCTCTCAGTAGGAGGCTCAGGGGAGCTAGAAACAGACATTGCTTCCTGAGGGTAGTACAGGAAGGGAATCCCAGAGATTCAGGGAGTCACAAGTCTGGGGAATTGTTGCAAGACCCCACCCTAAAGCTATATAAAGGGGTAGGAAACCTCTCTCACTTGCCTGTCTGCTGGTGTGTATGTGTGGTTCTGGTGATGGCTTTTTCTCTGTTTGGACCTGTGAAAGGGGGCCAGCCTCCTTTGCCATTATTGAACTTCCCCTGGATCTGTAACTTAATAAATCCCTTCCTCCCATAAGTGTGCCTGGAATGGAGGTTCATCCCAGCAGTATGTGAGCTGACGATGACAGTTGGCCTCATTGCTTCTGGGTCTGTGGTTAGGCAGCACCTTATGGAAAGAGTGTGTGATGGAGAAAGGGTTTACATCATGGCGAGAAATGAAAAGGAAAGAGAAACAGCCAATGTGAATCAAGGTCCTACTGTTCCCTTCAAGAGCATGCCCTCAATGACTGAACAACCTCCCACCAGGCCCCACCTCTTAAAGAAGGTGGCCTTTTGCTATCTACACGGCACCTCTATGTATTCTCTATATATCAAGGGAATAGGTTTCATGGGACCTCTTCATTGGGAGGTTCCACCTCCACTCAGCCCGCGCTGGAGGCTTCAAGGGACAGTTGAGATCCAGAATGTAGCCTCTGCATTCCACTGTTGGAAGCCAGGGATAGGCCTCTGATTCTGTGTGTTAAGGAACCACGGGAGGTCATGAGACCAGTGTAATCATCTCCACTCGACTGCTGGAAGCCTGTCACAGGACTCCCAGATTCCGAGTGTCATGCATGGTTCATTGGACATCAGTTTTGGACTGGCTTCTGTACCCTGCCCAGTTAGTTAGGTTGGTTAGTTTTAACATGGGTCCCAGGGAAGATTTCGGTCATTTGTCTACCAGGAGGTGAAGTATTGTGACCAGTCACTTCTGAATTCCCAGAGGGGTGATGGGCCTGTCCAGCTACTTACTAAAGGAGCTGGGAGTGCCAAGGAAACAGAATTTGATGTGTGTCTACTGTCAGGTCTGTAGTAATTACTTTTCTTATTGTGACAAAATACCTGAGATAAGACGCTTCAGGAAAGAGGAATTTATTTTGGTTCATGGTTCCAGAGGATACAGTCCCATCATGGCCTGGGGGAGAGAGGCATGATGTCAGGAGCACCTTGTAGCCATGGTTACATAGTGCTGACCTGGAGACAGAGTTGTGGCAGGAAGTGGGGCAGGCTGTAACCCTCAAGGCTTGCTCTCCAATAACCCACTTCTTCCAGCCATGCCCCACCTCATAAAGGTTTCAGTACCTCCCAAAGGTGGCGCACACCTTTAATCCCAGCACTCAGGAGGCAGAGTGTTGCTGTCAGCTTTCACGTTGCTGGCAGAAAAAAACCATCCTAAAACAGCTTTTGGGAAGAAAGGATTTATTTTGGCTTACAGACTCCAGGGCAAGCTCCATGATGGCAGGGGGAAAATGATGACATGAGCAGAGGCTGAACATCACCTCCTGGCCGACATCAGGTGGACAAGAGCTACAGGAGAGTGTGCCACACACTGGCAAGGGAAAGCTGGCTGTAACACCCATCAGCCCACCCCTATCCCCCAACAATACCTCCAACAATGTTCCAATTCCAAAACTGCCATCAGCTGGGAAATCAAGCATTTAGAATGCTTAAGTTTATGGGAGACACCTGAATCAAACCACAACACAGAGGTAGGAGGATTGCCATGAGTTCGAGACCACCCTGAGACTTCATAGTAAATTCCTAGTCAGCCTGGGCTAGAGCAAGACCCCAGCTCCATAAACAAAAAACAAACAAATAAAAACAGTGTCATCAGCTTGACCATTTTACATTGAAACCCCAAGTGACCTTCAGTACTTTAAAAAAGTTTATTTATTTATTTTCAGGTGAAGAAAGATAGGAGAAATAATGACTGAGGGAATGGGCAGGCCAGGGCCTCCAGCCACTGCAAACAAACTCCAAATGCATGTGCCACTTTGTGCCACTGTCTTTATGTGGCTGCTGGGGAATCAAACTCTGCTTATTAGGCTTTGTAGGCAAGTGCCTTAACCACTGAGCCATCTCTCCAGCCCCCAACCTTCAGTATTTTATGTGTTACCTTAGCTGTGAAGAGCATGCCTAGCTAACAAGGCTGTGAATGAGTTAACACACACGCCTGGCTTGTCATGTGGCCTGGGACATTATAGACAATGAATTTCACTTAATAAAAACCTTAATCCTTTATAATAATTAATACATCGTGTATGTTTAAAATGTCTTTGAGCCAGGCATGGTGGCGCATGTCTTTAATCCCAGCACTCGGGAGGCAGAGGTAGGAGGATTGCCTTGAGTTCAAGGCCACCCTGAGACTACATAGAGAATTCCTGGTCAGCCTGGGCTAGAGCGAGACCCTACCTTATATATGTTATATATATAAAATGTATGTATGTATAAAAGGTCAAACACCACATTTTCGTCCTTTGCTCCAATGTTACTAGAACCTTAGACTGAGTCATTCATAAGCTGCTGACCTTTGTTGCTCACAGTTCTGGATCCTGGAAAGTGCAAGATCAACTTGCCAGCAGATTCCATATCTGGTGAGGACCACCGGGGAGTGCTCATGCCTTAGTCACTTCCCCAAAGACCCTCCTTGTGGGGATTAAGTTTTAGCATGAGAATTTTGGGAAGATCATAAACACCCAGCTCACAGCACATTACATACATACATATGTACACACTATACACATATATGTATATTAGTGTAAAAATCCTTCAAAATCTTGACTGGTCTGACATAACCATGGTCAGTAGTTTGGTACATAGTGTTCCAGTTTTTGTGTGTGTGCTTTTAAATATTTACTATGGACATTTGCAAAGAGAATAGCATAGTGAACCCCTCCCCTATGTGACAGTCACCTGCGCCAATATTTTGCCCATCTTTTCCCGTGCATATTCTGACGAGGCTCTTGTTCTACTTTACACGAAGGAGATCATGTGGTTATAGTGTTTGCCCACTAGCTTCTCTCTCAGCAGTATGCTTACCCAACACAATTTATCAAGCAGCTAACCGTGTGCCAAGGGGTACAGGAGTTCTAGACAGAAAACCATTTCTCTGAGTGGGAATATCTATTGCAATGCCCACCAGCCTCCTCACTCCTTCCCACCTGTGCCTCATAGTCCTTTATGGGTGGACTTTTAGATGGTGTCCATGTTCCCGTTGGTGGACCTTTAGGTTTTGGTCATTTCTGGCTGTTTTCGTTAGGGTTCTTCTCATGGGCATCTCCATGCATGTCTTTCCCTGTGGAGGATGGAGTTCAAAAGTTGAAATGGGGGCTGAAGAGATGGCTCACTGGTTAAGGTGTTTGCCTGCAAAGCAGAAGGACTAGAGTTCGATTCCCCAGTGCCCACATAAAGCCTGATGCACAAGGTGCATGTGTCTGGAGCTTGTAGCGGCTGGAGGCCCTAACATGTCCATATCCTTCCTTCCTTCCTTCTCCCCTCCCCTCTGTCAAATAAATTAAAAATATTTTTTAAAAAAAGTTGAAATGGGGCTGGAGAAGTGGTCCAGTGGTTAAGGCTCTTGCCTGCAAAACCTAACAACCCAAGTTCAATTTCTATATAAGCCAGATGCACAAAGTGGCACATCCATCGGGGGTTCCTTTGCTGTGGCTAGAGGCCCTGGTGCACCCGTTCTCTCCCTCTCTGCCCCCTCCCTTTTCTCCTCCCTCCTTGCAAATAAATAAAAATAAGTTAAAAAAGAGTTGACATGGTGGATTGCGGAGTTTCAGAAACGGAAAGAGTAGATTCAGGTGTGTTGGCTTTGTGCTGGGGTCCAAATATCTGATTAGCAAAGACCTTAACTGGATTGTTTTCATCACAGTGCTTTGAGTCTCCACCTCAGCATTCAGAACTCCCTGGGCTCATGTTGTTCTCAGAGATGGAGTTACAGAAGCAGCTAGTATGGAGAGACATTGCAAAGGACTTTCCTGCTTAAAAAATATATATATTTAGTTATTTACAAGCATATGCATATCTGTATATATATGGAGAGAGAGAGAGAGAGAGAGAGAGAGAGAGAGAGAGAGAGAGAGAGAGAGAGAGAGAATGGGTGCACCAGGGCCTCCAGCCGCTGCAATTGAACTTCATATGCATGTGCCACTTTGGGCATATGGCTCAATATGGGTATTGGGGGGACTGAACCCAGGTTGTTAGGCTCTGCAGGCAAGCGCCTTAACCACTGAGCCATCTCTCCAACACCCCCCCCCCCTTTTTTATTTTTTGTTATTTTGAGGTATGGCGTCACTCTAGCCCAGGCTGACCTGGAATTCACTATGTAGTCTCAGGGTGGCCTCGAACTCACAATGATCCTTCTACCTGTGCCTGAGTGTTGGGATTAAAGGCATTCACCACCACACCCAGCTAATTTTTTTTCTAAAAGCAAATAGTCATGGACTTGATTTTAGTATCTCACCCAGTCACCTTAATAATCAAAAGCCTTTGGGCACAAAGTTAGAGATTGGGAATGGTTTCTTAAAATTCTGAGAGTCTCCAGGTTTTCGCCTACAAAGCAGTTTGTCTAAAGTGTGTGATTGAGATGCCCAATTGTCTCCAGTGTCAGACCCAGAGTTATTAAGTTGGCAACATGGTAAGCAACTTTAGGGCCCAAGGCCTGAAAGAAAATTAAGAAAGATTGGCTTTATGTGCAAGCAGCAATGAATGGGGTTCAAACCAGAAAGTTGCAAGCCAGCACATTTTGCGAATTATAATTCAACACTCAAATCCTCGATGGGAAAGAAACTTGGAAAGGGACAGAGAAGGAAGACAGGCTGGGCAGGCACAGAGCTGTTAGGTAAAAGGAGAATATGGTGCAGCTTTCAGGTCTGTGTCATGTGTGTTCTGTGTGTGCACACAAGTTAGGATGATTTTTCCCTCGATTTTTGGAGGTAGTATCTTGCTCTAGTACAGGCTGACCAGGAATTCACTATGTGGTCTTAGGCTGGCCTCGAACTCACAGAGATTCTCCCACCTGGCCTTCCGAGCGCTGGGATTAAATAATGGTCATGGTAGCCGGGCGTGGTGGCTCATGCCTTTAATCCCAGCACTCGGGAGGCAGAGGTAGGAGGATTGCTGTGAGTTCAAGGCCACCCTGAGACTCCATAGTGAATTCCAGGTCAGCCTGGGCTAGAGTGAGACCCTACCTCGAAAAACAAAACAAAAAAATAATAATAATGGTCATGGTGAATGTAAGTGTATCCACCCACTTACTCTTACCTGGTTCCCCAAGGAACCAAGAGCCAGGCATCTTTGGCATGAGTGCCTGAAGCGAGACGGGTGTATGGGGCAGAGGAGACTGTCAGTACCATGGAGTTTGTCATGAGAATTCAACCCTAGTCTCGCAGGAAAGAAGGAAGGAGAGTGATAACAGTCCCTACGGCATTGGCATTGGCTCATTCATCACAATGCAACTCCATGACTGTGTTACGCAATGGCCTTTCTCTTGGTGGTGGTTCTCATTGTGAGAAAACCTGTAGCGCTAACTGTGGTTCTAGAATGTGGTATCCATGGGGAATGGCTCCGGGCTCCATAGACGTTGAAGTCCCTTATGTGAGGTAGCATAGCATGGCATTGGCATGTACCCTATGCATGTCCTCTTATGTACTTTATTTAAAAAATGTGTTTTAAAAATATTTATTTATTTATTTAGAGAGAATGAGTATGGGTATGCCAGGGCCTCCTGTCTCTGCAAACGTTCTCCAGATGCATACACCCCTTTGAGCATCTGGCTTTATATGGGTACCGGGGAATTGAATCCAAGTTGTCAGGTTTTGCACACAAGCACCTTAAACTACTGAGCCATCTCTCCAGCCCCCTCCCATATATTATAAATTATCTCTAGATTACATATAATCCCTAAAACATTGCTCGGCACCACTACATTGTGGATTCTTTGTGGAATTCCATGCATGGTAAACTCAAGTATTATATTTTAAAACTTTCTGGAAGTTTGTTTTTTTCTTCTTTCCAAATGCTTTTGATCTGTGTTTGCTTGGTTGAATCTGTGGATGTAGAAGGCTACCTGCTCCTAACTTCAGTTTCAAGGGGAGATTTTAAAATAGTTTCTTGGTTTCCAACATGATACCTAACTATTGGATTCTCTGGGGTAATTAAAGAAAATGTAAAATTTTAGTCCTAGGGGTTGAACCCAGGGTCTTGTGCATACTAAGTACACATTTTTTTTTTCCCTTTGGTTTTTTGAGGTAGGGTCTCGCTCTAGTCCAGGCTGACTATTCACTGTTTACTATGTAGTCTCAGAGTGGCCTTGAACTCATGGTGATCCTCCTACCTCTGCCTCCCAAGTGCTGGGATTAAAGGCGTGCACCACCACGCCTGGCTCTAAGCACACATTCTGCTACCAAGCTGTGCCCATAACCAAGGATATTTGTGACTTTAGGTGTCTCTTATTTTCCTTTGACATGTAGTCTCTATCTGTATATGGTGCAGATCCCCTGTTCTCCACAGTCAAGTTTTAGGTCTGTCACCCTTAAGCATTCCTGTTCATCCAATGACATCTCACTTCTCTGTGAATGTAAAGTGTCCTGCATAGCTGCATGTGTGAGACTACTTTACCCCCAGTTGGTGGCGTTATTTGGGATGGTGGAGCCTTTGGGAAGAAGAGCCTTGCTGGAAGGAATGTGGCACTGGGGGCTGACCTTGGGGTGTTACAGCCCAGCCCTGATTGCCACACTTAGCTCCTTCTTGCTGCTTCCTCCCTGCTGTTGTGAAGATTCAATGCCTGTCTGCCTTGCTTCAGCCATGCTTTCCCCACCACGAGAAAACTTCCCCTTGAAAATGTCAGCTAGAAATAAAACCCAAGCTTCTCTAAACTGCTTCTGGTTGGGTGTTTTGTTCTAGCAATGAGAAAGTAACTACTAGTGTGAACACATGCGTGAGGTTCTAAACCCTGTATTCAAACCTTGTACATACCTTATTTATTGGTCTCAGCCTGAGACATTGAACTTAGAAAAGGCATTAGAAGGCTGGGGGTTCAAGTAGTTAAAGACACTAGCTCTACAAGCCTACTGACTGGAGTTTGGGTCCCTAAGTAACATGTAAAGTCTGGCACAATGTAGTTCGTGGGGATTGTGTATGTGTCTGTTAGCCCAGTGCTCCTATGACAATGAAATAGAAGGAGAGAACCAGCACCTGAGGTTGTCTCCTGACCTCATCACACACATGGTGGTATACATGTACCCGCACACACATCATACACACATAAACACATACACACAATTTTTTTTTAAAAAGGAATTAGACTTATGGTGGTTTGATTCAGATGTCCCCCTTAAGCTTCTGTTCTCTGTATGCTTGATCCCTAGCTGATGGCAGTTTTGGGAATTGGAACCTTGTTGGAGGTGTGTCTTGGGGGGAGCTGGTTTTATATGTTATAACCAGCTTCCTCTTGCCAGTGTTTGGCACACTCTTCTGTTGCTATTGTCCACCTGATGTTGGCCAGGAGGTGATGTCCACCTTCTGTTCATGTCATCGTTTTTCCCTGCCATCATGGAGTTTCCTCTTATGTTTGTAAGCCAAAATAAACCCTTTCCTCCCATAAACTTTTTGGTTGGGTTCTTTCTGCCAGCAACAAGAAGTTAACTACAACAACTATGTAAGAAAAAGATTGTCACAAGTTCCTCCAGCTGTGTGTTGTCAGCCTTGCAAAGCAAATGGCCAGGCTCTGTTTGATCTTTGGGTCTAAGCTTGTGCCTTTTTTTTTCTTTTCTTTTCTCTATTTTATTTTATTTTATTTTATTTTATTTTATTTTGAGTGAGGGTCTCACTCTAGCCCAGGCTGACCTGGAATTCACTCTGTAGTCTCAGGGTGGTCTCGAACTCCTGGCGTTCCTCCAGCCTCTGCCTCCTGAGTGCTGGGATTAAAGGTGCAAGTGACAAAACACTGGCACATATTAAAGCAAGGAAGGCATTACTAGGACAGATACAGTGCAAGGGCTTATGGGCTAAAACTGAGCAGAGCACGTGTAGCTAGAATGGAATGATCTAGAAATCCACTCCCAAGCTAGCTGAAAAGGAGGGTCATGCTGCTGTGTCACATTATGAGCCCGTTTAAGGGCTGCTGAGCAGGTTTGACCCAACGCTGCCCTCAGATAGCAGCAGAAGAAAAAGAGCCTGGGGTGTGCTCTCTCCATGTTTCCTAAGTCGACAGGATTCAAATCGTAGCTACCATGGAAACCGTACTTTGGAGTTTCTGGAGACCTTAATTTTAACATATAAAAACACTTGTGCTGATTTTATAATTGCCCATGATGGATGAGAAAGCAACTCATCATCTTTTGACAGTGAAGAAAGACAAAACACTTTTCCCCTATCTTTTTCTTTTTGCAAAGATGCATGTATTTGAAGCACATTTCTTTTTCTTTCTTTTTTTAAAAAACTGGGTGTAACTCTTCCACCTGCAGATTCCGCCACCATAGCTGAGTTACAGGAGCTCCAGCCTTCCACAAAGGACTTTGAAGTCCGAAGTCTTGTAGGTTGCGGTCACTTTGCTGAAGTCCAGGTGGTCAGAGAGAGAGCGACTGGGGACATCTACGCCATGAAAATCATGAAGAAGAAGGCTTTGTTGGCCCAGGAGCAGGTAGGAGCACTGTGACACAGACCTTTCCCCTTTGTGAACCTGCTGCTTATTGCTGAGTTGGTGTTTAGGATCCAGCCAAGTTCTTCTCCTCAGACTCTATAGTTATGGTTGCATGGATGAAAAGGCCTCTTGTGAGCCAGGCATGGTGGTGCACACCTTTAATCCAGCACTCAGGAGGCAGAGGTAGGAAGATGACTGTGAGTTTGAGGCCACCCTGAGAATACAGAATGAATTCCAGGTCAGCCAGGGCTAGAGCGAGACTCTACCTCAGGGGGAAAAAAAGAAAGGAAAAAAAAGCCCTTTCATATTCTTGGCTCTTCTTAGATGTTGATTAATTTTGAAGCCTCGGAATTTCCATTGATTTCTTTGTCGTGATTCTTTTAGTTGTATTTTTACTTTAGAAGCACATTATTGGACTCTTAACTGACGCATTTAAGATCTTTCATGACCATCAGCTGTGGATCCAGGGACATGCATGTTATCAGACAGCATTTGTTTTTTTGTGCATGCTTTAGGCATTAATTACCGTTGTGGGTGCATGCATTTGATTTTAAGACAGGCCTTTGAAGAACTTAAAATAGTGTTACTTAGTGAGGGAGCTTTGTGTTTGAGAACTTCTTTTTCGGTTTCGGTTGTGGTATTTTTCTTTTTTCTTTTTTCTTTTTTTTTAAAGAAAGGCTGCTGTCTCTAGACATATTGATTCATTGGCTGTGTTTTCGAGAAACAGCCATCAGCCTTGGAATTCAGAGAGTTATTAGTTAGAGACATTCCAATGCACATCATGTGTCCGATAATGTTCCCAGCTCCCTGGGAAGCCTGCACGAGGAATTACAGTTCCATGGCTGTTACTTCCAGGGTTTAATAACAGTCTCCAGAAGGGGAAGGAACTAAGTGCAAATCTCTAAAGCAGGTGCTTACCAGTTTAAGCATCACAGAGGGGCAGAGCAATTAGCAAATTCACTAATAATGATTTCAGGGGAGGTAGTCCAGGGACATTCAGAGAAAGTCCAGAGAGGGACTGGAAGTTCTGGGCAGAGGAGCGGTGGGAACTTGTCAGATGTGTGGCCATGGATGACATTCTGGAGATGTGAGTACTAGGATTCTATGGAGAGAGAGAGAGAGAGAGAGAGAGAGAGAGAGAGAGAGAGAGAGAGAGAGAGAGAGAGAGATTGCATCAGAAGCATTTAGTAATTCAGAACAGACTGAGAAATGAGAAGAAATGAAGTTATCTGGGTGGAGGATGGGGCGATTGGGAAATCTCAGGAACCTTGGTTATTTCACTGTAGTAAACTAGGCATATTATGAAATTTACCATTTTAAGTATTTTCAGTATATAGACTCATTAATGAGCATCCATTTCTTAGAAGTTTCCCATCATCTCTGTTAGTCACTTTCTGTCCCTATGACAAAGTACCTGAGAGAAATCAACTCAAGAGGGACCATTTGTTTTGGTTCATCGTCTCAGAGCCTTCACCCTGTGGTCAGCTGACTCTGTTGCTTTGGGGCCTGTGGTGAGAACATGTGCTGGGGATAAATTGCTTCTCTCTGGTGGCCACAAGCAGAGAAAGGGAGGGACAGCGACAGATAGAGAAGAAAGAGGAAGAGAGGAGAAAGAGCCAGGGGAACAACATTCCCTTTAAGAACTGTGATGGTTCATTTCTGGTTTATAATTTGTCAGGATTTAGAATCACCATGGAAACAAATTTCTGGTCTTGTCTTTTGAGAGATTTTCTGGATTAGATTAGTTGAGGTGGAAGGACCCACCCTAACCTTGTGAGGTACGATCTTGGGCTGGGTTTGTAGACTGGGAAAAGGAGAAGGCTAAATCAGGTGTGGTGATGCACACCTTTAATCCAGCACTTGGGAGGATTGCCATGAGTTCAAGGCCAGCCTGAGACTACATAGTGGATTTCAGGTCAGCCTGGGCTAGTGCTAGACCCTACCTCGAAGACCAAAAAAAGGCTATCTGAGCATGCAACATCCATACTCTGCTCCCTGCCCCTCCCCGCCCCTCCATGATGGCTTAGGCTTCCTCAAGGAGCTTGAGATTGGATCAGGGTCTGGTGTCCAAGCCTTCAGTGAATTCATTCAGAGTGGCGGTGGGGAAGCAACTGCCCATCAGAGTCCAAGCATGATGTGGCCTCTGTGTTTTGGAACAAAATGTGAGCAGCACGATAGAAAGGAAAATGCATAGATGCTGCACATAATTTGAAAGACAGAGGAGCCTGTCATCAGCCTCCTCCATCCAAGTAAGAGCTCTCTCTCTCTGCCATCAGTTGTCACTGAGCATTTGCTGTGCTTGGTCCTTGGGCGGAGGCATTCAATGTAACCCCAGGCTCACAGTGCTTATGCTTTAGATGGGAAATGCTGCATTTAAAAAGAACGAATCCAGCAAGACTGCATTCCTGTCAAACCATACAGATGTTCAAGTCGATGCGCCTTGCTCCAGGCAAATGACCAGAAATGACTGTATGGGAAATGTGGGTCTGAGCCTTTGAAATTCATATTCATACAGGAGCTCATCTCCCCTTCTGTAAGTGGGTGAATAGAAAAGAAAAGCAGGGCTCTTCTTGAAAGTTCAGCAAGGATTTGGAATTTATAAACAGGAGAAGCAGCTAGGGCATGTAGCAAACCAAAGGAAATGTTGGAGATGGTCTTAACGAGAAGTGGTGTCCTGCAAACAAAGCTCATCTTCACCTGGGGGAGGTGAGTAACACTTGCCCAGAGTGAGCTGTGTGACAACCAGAAGAGGTCCTCAGAGCCCATTGACTGTAATGGAATCTTCAGGGGTCAGGTGGAGGGAGTCAGTGAAGGTGGAGCTGTTCAGTTCAGCAGCCTCCCCTGAACTCCTTTCATGTGTCTGCAAGAAGGATTGGCTCTTTATGGCCGTAAATTAGTGGGGTCAGAGTTAACACTGGGGTATACATGGGGTTTTTAGGGACTACATTGGCAAACTGTTTAAAATTTTAAATTGGGACTAGGAAGATGGCTAAGTGGTTAAGGCACTTGCCTGCAAAGCCTAACCACCCAGGTTCGACTCCCTAGTACCCACGTAAAGCCAGATGTACAAAGTGGTGCTTGCATCTGGAGTTTGTTTGTAATGGCTGGAGGCCTGGCATGCCCATTCTCTCTGTCTCTCTTCTCTCCATCTTTCTCTGCATAATAATAATAATAATAATAATAATAATAATAATAATAATAATTTCAGCCTGGGTTAGAGGGAGACTGTAACTTGAAAAACAAAAACAAAAAAAAAAGAAAAAGAAAATTTATTTGGGAGAGAAAATGAGAGCCACAGAGCTTGGGTGTGCCAGGGCCTCTTGCTGCTGCAAATAAATTCTAGATGCATGTGCTACTTTGTGCATCTGGCTTTATGTGGGAACTGGGGAATTGAACCTGGGCCAGCAGACTTTGCAAGCAAGTGCTTTAAACTGCTGAGCCATCTTTCCAGCCCAAAAAACTTTTCACTGACAACCTCCTGCATATTTTAAAACTTTTATTAGTTTAATATAAACTAGAAGATCAAAGCCTGCAAGTTGCACAGATTTATTTGTTGTTGGAACTAAATGGAAAAAATGATATATTAAAAATTATATGTATTTAAATTCTGAAACAATTACAAGTTTTAGTTTCAAGTGCAGTCAAGTCAGGGATCTTGAGAGAAATGGAATTGTCACATATGTGTACTGTATATATGTATAAGTTTCCTATGCATATAAATTACATATGAAGCTAGCCATCAGATACAGTGTAAATACCATTTTTCTCCTGAACCATGAGTTCTGCTTCTACAGATTCAACCATATGCAACCTGAAGATATTTGGAGAAAAAAAACATTGTATGGGTACTGACTATAAACAGATACTTCTCGCTATAAAGTATAGCTATTTGCATAGCACTTACATTGTATTAGATATCATAAGTAACCTAAAGATGAGCTAAAATATGGAAGAAGATAAATGTAGGTTTCCTGTAAGTACCACGTCTCTATAAGAGACTTGAGCATCTATGTATTTTATTATTTTCAGGGGTCTTGGGACCAATTGCATATGAATACACACATATGTTCTCACTATCTGCCTGTTCATATTTATACATATACACACTTATGTAACATGGATCTAACACATTGATCATATAAAATAGATCTCTATTAAATTTATTTGTATATATAATTATGAATTTTATAATAAATAAATAAATTTATTTGTATATATATTTGCTTAATTCAATTAATTTATATGATAATGCAAATTGGAATCTGTAGGACAGGCTAGTAGACTTGAAATTCTTGAGTAGAAACTGACAATACAGTCTTGAGGTAGACATTTTTTCTTTTTTATGGAAACTGCAGAATTTTGTTCTTTTTTTTAAAAAAAACATTTTTGGGTGTTACTGGGGATTGAACCTTGGGCCTGGAGCATGGGGGGCAAGAAAATGCTCTTGTTCTGAGCTCTATCTCCAACCCTGCAATTTTGCTCTTAAGACCTCTTAATGGATTGGATGAGGCCTACCCCGATCATTGAAGATGATCTCCAGAGGCCAGCGGATTGTAGATGTGAGCTGCGGCTACGCAGTGCTTTCGTCCCAACACCTAGGTTAGTGTTGCATTGAATGACTGGTGGGTACCTTTTCTAGGTTGACACAGAATTACCTATTGGAAAGTACAGCTTTTTATTGACTAGAGAGGGAGAGAAAGAAGAAGAAGAAGAAGAAGAAGAAGAAGAAAGAGAGAGAGAGAGAGAGAGAGAGAGAGAGAGAGAGAGAGAGAGAGAGAGAAAACAGTCATGCCAGGACCTCCTGGCACAAAACAAATTCCAGATGCATGCACCACTTTATGTATGTATTGGGTAATTGAACTGGAGCTACCAAGCTTTACAAGCAAGAGCTGCCGAGCCATCTCCCCAGCCCATATTCTCTCTCTTTACTGTCCTCTGATCAAAATCAGTGTCTTGATGTTTCCCAGTCCTATGACCTGGGTTGCTATGATGGTAGCTGGGCAGTGATTTCACAATTGCTGGTGCTTGGATTCAGGGTGTAGACCTTTGCCGTGAATGCCGCAGACAAGACATTCCGTTCTGATTAACCCAACAGGACACTTAGCTCAGTTCCAGTCTCTCCCTTTGGGTGATGCTCGCCTTGCTTGTGAAGGTGGCTCCCGCTGTCCTTCTCCTCTTTGCACTTAAACATTTACTGGGAGGAACTTTCAAACTCTATAAATGCCCCAGTCCTTGGAAAACACTCATTGTATTTGTTTATATCTTGCAATTTTCTGTTTTACTCAGTGAGTTATAATCCTGTCACATTTATTTATTTATATTTTTATTTATTTGTAAGGAGAGAGAATGAATATGGGCATGCCAGGACCTCTCTAGCCATAGCAAATGAACTCCATATGCAATCGCCACTTTGTGCATCCTATCCCCCATCTTTGTTGCTGTCCCTTGTCTCCTAGCCTGCTCCATGCCACCCCTCCATGTGGCTGTCTCCCTCCCCCTGCATGAGCCCTGACACTTTACATCAAGCTGTCCCCACAGCTGCTGTATCCTCAGTCTCTGTAGGCCTGATGCTGCCGGGCACCGTGGTCTTTCCCAGGTGCTGTCCTTGTTGCACCACACCTGAATGAGTTTGCACTGAACCACTCAGAGAGGGAAAGCAAAGAGGACGATACTTAGTCTCAAAGGAAGTGAATTGACTATAAAGAGACATGTTAAGTGCATAACTGGGTAGGCAATATATGGATTTGTTGGGCATGGTGGCGCACACTTTTAATCCCAGCACTCTGGAGGCAGAGGTGGAAGGATCACCGTGAGTTTGAGGCCAGGCTGAGACTACGTAGTGAATTCCAGGTCAGCCTGGGCTAGAGAGAGACCCTAACTCACATACACAAAAATTATATATGGATGGATCTGACAAGGCTGAACAAAATAGGTTAGTAACCGAGATATGTGGATTTTTTTTTTCTTTTTCTTTTTTAATTGGAAGTATCAGTTTAGGCTGAAAGGCAGGGAAAAGGGCATTTTCTCTTCATATTCAGTTCTATCACAATTACCGGAAGGATTTCTTCTCCCTACAGGTTTCGTTTTTTGAAGAAGAACGGAACATACTGTCTCAGAGCACAAGCCCTTGGATTCCCCAGTTGCAATACGCCTTTCAGGACAGAAACAACCTTTACCTGGTGAGTCCTCTCTCCATCCCTGCGGGATGAACCAGGTGTGCTGATAGCGGATGCCACCATTGGGGATTGAACTTGACTATTAGACAATGTGCTCCATGGCACCTCTTGCTCATTCATTTGTTTTTCTGACCTAAGGTGTCCCCTGTTCCTTGTTCTAAAGATTAAGAGCCTCCCCATTTAGAATCAGCTCACTGACTGTTGGGTACTATGTAATGAAAGCCATTTGTTTGGGAATGGTCTGTAGCTACTATTAATAGAATCCTGCTTTATGTGATTAATTTATTTATTTGAAGTAGGGTCTCACTCTAGGCTTGGAATGCACTATGTAGTCTTAGGATGGCCTTGAACTCACAGTGATCCACCTACTTCTGCCTACCAAGTGCCGGGATTAAAAGCTTGTGCCACCACACCCAGCAAAAAATTTAAAAGCTAAGATAATAGTGTATGGTTGTTACCAGAAAACGTGGCACATTCCCCCTCCTGTGGGAGCTAAAGGAGAGCCTCATAGAAGTAGAGGGTAGAATACTGGTTACCAGAGGTTGGTTGACAAGGGTTAGGCAAGGAGAGGCAGAGAAGGGTTGGTAACTGGGTAGATTAGTTAGATTAATTAGTTCATTGTTAGATAATAGGGTTAAGTTTTGGTGTCCTATAGCATAGTAGGGTGATGATAGTTAATAATGTTTTATTATTTCAGAATAGCTAAAAGAGAGGCTATTGAATGGTCTCAACACATATGATCAATGTTTGAAGTGATGAATTTTTTGGTGGTGCATATCTTTAATCCCAGTCCTTAGGAGGTACTGTGAGTTCGAGGCCACCCTGATACTATATAGTAAATTCTAGGACAGCTTCAGGGGCACCTGCTTCCCTCCTTTGTGGTAATGATCCTCAGGGGTCCTGGGAGTGATACTCAGCCACAATTAAAAAAAAATATTTTATTTATTCATTTTCAAGCAGAGAGAGAGAGAGAGAGAGAGAGAGAGAGAGAGAGAGAGAGAGAGAGAGAGAGAGCGAGCACGCGAGAGCGCACCAGGGCCACCACCTTGTGGGTCTGGCTTATGTGGGTCCTGGGGAATTGAACCGGGGGCCTTAGGCACTGGAGGCAAGTGCCTTAACCGCTGAGCCATCTCTCTAGTCCCACAATTTTCTTATGTGTTGACATCAGCGTAATGCTTTCTACTTTTCATGGCTTGGTAGTTTTTAGATCACATTTTCACATTTTCAGGAGGGTACTCTCTGGCCTTATTTCCCTCTCTCCCTTCCTCCCTCTCATCACTCCCCTCCCCCC
>PVHP010023563.1:0-27319 GCA_004024765.1 Zapus hudsonius
AGTGAGAGCAGTATAAGTTAAATGAGACACACATTTCTAATTTGGCACAATTCTATTGAGATTAGCCTCTCTGTAGTTCTCTCGTCATGGGGATTTCTTTTTGGAGCCCCAGTTTTTGGTTCCTGTAGGATTTTGCCCTGAGTCCCAATTCCAGTTAAGGGGTCCTAGTCACTGAGTGGATTTCTTGGCCAATTTAAAAGCTGTTGAATACCCCCCCCCCCCCCCATTTTGGCGCCCCTATTGCACCAGTGATCATTTCTTGGTCTGTTGATCTTTCCCAGAAAGAAGTGTGTTCAGCCTTCTCATGGCAACAGTCAGCATTTTGTGAAAGTGGTTTCTGCTTTCTCCATGTATCCTTGATCAATTTCCTCTGGCAGCTTATGTTGTGCCTTCCAGCGCTGCACTTGCCACCATCTGGGTACTGGACACCATACTTGATCTCACAGGTTTTTCGGTGTTGTTCAATGTCTTTCCATGGTTTCTTCAGCAATAGGATCTTACCTTTGGCCGAGGGTGGGTATTCAAGAGCTTTGACAAAACCTGTCTTATTTTGGGGACTTTGTAGGTCTCTGTGATCCACAGCTCAGTATGGGAAGGATCCAATGACTGGGACTAGGAGTTGCAGGTCTGATCAATTTTTCACGGGGTTTTTTGGTTTCCTCCCCTTCCATTCACAGCTCCTCTTACTAGACAATGCCCACTTCTTTCTCAAGAGCTTGCTGTATGAAAGTAAGGATTTTATGATTTTGATTCATTATTGATTTAGCTTATTGCATAAGTCTCCCCTCCCGTCCTCCCCCCTCCCATTCCTTCTGCCTCTTTCACAGTCTCTCATTGTGCTTCCCCCAAACCAGGAGGTGAAGAGACATCCTCTGTCACATGTCCTCCATGATGTCCTGTTACTACCACAAGCCCAGAGAAACAGACCCAAGTCCCTAAACACCAAAATCTCTGAAACTTTGAGCAAAACAAATGCTCCCTTCCTCTTTTAGCATGTCTATAACAGGTACTTCTCCAGGCATAGAAAACTGACTGATGCAATGCCCTGCAGTTTTAACCCAGCTCTGGGTTGTGTGGTATGCTGAGGACTTTACAGATATTCTTACATTTTATCTTCAAAAGAAGCAAGGGGCTGGAGCGATTGCTCAGTGGTTAAGGCACTTGCCTGCAAAGCTTAATGTCCTGGGTTCAATTCTCCAGGACTCACATAAAGCCAGATGAACAAAGTGGCATATTATCTCGAGTTTATTTGCAATGACTGAAGGCCCTGGCATGTGCATTCTCTCTCTCTCTCTCTCTCTCTCTCTCTCTCTCTCTCTCTCTCTCTCTCTCTCTCTCTCTCTCCTTGCAAATAAATAAATATTAATTAATAATATTTATAAGAGACTAAGTTGAAGGATGCCCATGCTGGATAGCTTACAGAGCTGTAAGGCCAGGAGAAGTTGGAAAGCAAGAAGTGTGACCTGTTTATAACAGCCAAGAGTCAGCTAGGGTTAATACATCATGGGTGAAATTAAACAGGGCAGGGGAACATGGAAGTTGGCTCAGGAGAGTGGAGATGAATACACCAGACATATGGATCATTTTTGCTTGGAAATATGAAAACACAGTGGGAGTTCTTGGTTACACACTTGAGGTGATTTGGGATTTTTCTCTAACTGCACAGCTGCTTGGGCGTAGGCATGGGGGAGGCGAAGTGTTGGACACAGTCAAGGTGCGATTTTCTCAGGTGAACACCACCAATAACAGCATGTGATTGAGACCTTTGCATAGCTGACTGACAGGAGAATCCAAACCCTGTAAGGAAGCCAGGGAGGACCTGGAGTAGGTGGTTACAACTGCACAGAATAAACCCCTTCATAGACTAGAGGTCACTATGGTGCCAGATGGTCACTGAGAACAGGTAGAGGTGTGGGGGTAGTGATTTTCAGAGGA
Organism: Zapus hudsonius; assembly: GCA_004024765.1. Taxonomy (NCBI): domain Eukaryota; kingdom Metazoa; phylum Chordata; class Mammalia; order Rodentia; family Dipodidae; genus Zapus; species Zapus hudsonius. Next base: position 1,936 of record PVHP010023563.1, read on the forward strand.
GGGGAGGCAGGAAGTGCAGTTTTTGGGAGAAGCCTGATGGAGAAGAATCAGGGGGTGCTTCTGAGCAAGTGACACCAGCAAGGAGTGTGGGAAGGTTCTGAGGGGAGAGGGTTGCCAGGAACCCAGGAGCCTAAGCTTGGAAAGGTCAATGATGTGTATTTGTGAATTACATTGGGGAGAGTGGCTGATCAAGGTGGGAGGGGACCAGCACACAGGGTCAGTGATGTCAGCAAAGAGGTGAAGCAGCCAGCTGGCTGAGACCCAATTTAGGGGTTTCTAGAGTGGAGAGAAAGGAGACTGAGCTGTTTGGACAAGAAGAGTGTGTGGTTTTAATGAAAAAATCAAATGTTCCCCATAGGCGCCTGTGTTTGAAGACTTGGTCTCCAGATGGTGGTTCTGTTCCAGAAGGTTGTGGAACCTTTAAGAAGAGATGCCTTGAAGGAGGACGTGTGTCACTGAGGGCCATTCTGAAGGTGAGACAGCCTAGCTCCAAGCCTAGCTCTTCCTGTCTGGTTTAAGGTGCTCCCAGCCACTGGGGAGTTCCTGGGAAGCCTGTAGGCAGGTTGTGTAGAAGCAATGGAAGGCTGTGAGGACACTGAAGACCCTACAAAATTTAAGTATGTAAGGGAAGGATTGCTGGAGGAAACCCAGATTTCTGTTCAAACAAAACTCACAAAGAAGGAACATCCAGAGATGAAGTGAAGAGTGTGGGCTATTTTACTAATAATAGAATGGAGAGAATGGAGAAGGAAGCCAGGAGTTTGGAGGCAGGGTCAGCTTTGGAGCTATGTTTCAGATGTCTGTGTGGAAATGTCATCTCCCTTAAAAGGTTTTTACAAAGATGGACATTTAACCTAACTCCTGTGTTTGGGAATAAGACCTCTGGGGGTGTCATTAGGGTTGAATGGGGCCATGGAGCAAAGCCCTGATCCTGAGGAACTGAAGCACTGAAGCATTTTTAGACTAGAGCTTTGGTGGTCTTTGTCACCCTATGAGAGCCTCTACCAACAAGAAGGACACACCAAACACGGCTCCCCAATCCTGGACTTTCCAACATTGAGAAGGGTTTGAGGAATAAACCTTTATTCTTTACAAATGACTCAGTCTGTGGTGTTCAGCTCTAGTAAGAGAAAGGCAACAAAAAGATAAAATATAATCCTTTGGGGGACCAGACTATAGTGGGAGAGTCCTGAACCCTCAGAGTTCCTGGGAAGACTGATAGGATCAGGAAAGAGAGAATGGATAGCTTAGGCAGAGAGGGTAAAGAGGATGCAGAGGGAGAGGTGGGTTCCTCAGATTTCTTCTCACCACAAAGAAAAAGAAAAAGACGGGGTAGGGAACTTTTCAACTCAACAATACCTAAGTCTGCTACAGCACTCCTGTCATTTTTCACTGTGTTTATCATAAAGGAGAAACCCATCTGATTGATGTGGAATGATCCTTTAAGTTCTCCAAGTCCCACAAAAGCATTAAAGAACACGAGAGAGAGAGATGCCTGCTACCCAAGTCGGGTTGTAGTAGGAGCCAAAATTCCATGTGAAGTATTCACCTCCCTTTTGCACACCATGTCCTTGTCAAAATAAAAATCTTCCCTCACCATGGATCCCCTGACCATTTCCTTTGCCTAAAAAAGGCATGGTTTTCACACAAGTATTTAGCTCACTTTTGTTTTAAATCAGCCAAGTGTTAGCCAGCCAGGAGGGTGGGAGGAGGAAAGATTAATGATGCTCTCTGAAAAGAACAAGTCAAACTCTTGTTGGGAAGACAGCAATCTTGCAGAGTGTTAAGTAAGAGAGAAAATTTACTATAAACAAAATAAAAATAGAAATATCCGGGGGGGGATAGAAAGGTGGAGAAACTAACTTTCCCTTTCCTGCTCGGGGTCTCTCTTGAGCAAGGAAAAACATATATATATATATATATATATATATATATATATATATATATATATATATATATATATCTTTGCTTATCCCTTTTTTAATATTTTATTTATTTATTTATTTATGAGAGAGAGAGAGGCAGACATAGAGAGAGAATGGGCACACCAGGGCCTCCAAGCCACTGGGAATGAACTCCAGACACATGCGCCCTCTTGTGCATCTGGCTTTATATGGGCACTGGGGAATTGAACTCTGGTCCTTCTGAATTTCCGGCAAACGCCTTAACCGCTAAGCCATCTCTTCAGCCCAGCTTATCCCTTTTGAGTTGCTTTATTCCACCTATAACTTAGAAACCGCAATTCAAACAAATAGGCCCAGCATGGGTGCCTGGATAGCAGCCTCTCAAGGTCAATGTCTCCTCCCAGCTTCTTACACCAGCTGAGTGACGCATGGCCGGGGTATTAAACCCATGCCTGGTGTTGTCTGCTCCACATGGAACTGCATCCAGAAGGGACGGGAGCCCCGACAAAGCTTTGCTATTTTCAAACACAAGAGTGGGTGCAGAGTGTTGGATGAGCATCCAGAGTGATGGGAAGAGGAAGAGGGGAGACACACAGGGGAAGTCATTCCCATTATAATCCCTGGGAATTGCCTTCCGTCTCTAAAATCGATCGCCTGGGAAACAGTTTAAAGGCATTTAAAGGATCTCCCATTTTCTACGAGGAGCGCTTGGATTTCTTCGCTTGAAAGGCAGGTGTTAAGATGTGGAGGTCTGCATACAGCTGACTGCAGGCCCGAACCTGCCACGTCAGGAGTCACACACAGAACCCAAATCAAAGAGGCAGTTCTGATCCAGAGGCGTCTTATTCTCCACATCTTTGTTTTACATTCTCTTTGTTCCTGTTGGCTTACTAATTAGCTCTGATTTTTTTAGTGCCCCTTACAGTAGGTTAATTTTGTCTAACTCACCAGCAGGGGTTTTTGTAATACATAATTCACAGAGCTGTGTCAATGATTAAAATTCTTTCATTAACACGGCACCTTACAGATAGTAAATAGGAAGCATTTAGCTCCAAATCTATGGGCACAGGAAGCCTCGTTCTGCATGGGGAAAAAAAATGTGTGCTCAGATGACAGTGCTGGAGGGAAAAACTGGAATCTGAGGTGAAAAGTGGTACAAAGCCAGGCAAATGAAAAGTACTTATTTTAAACCTAGTCATATAACAGGGGGTTAAGGGTAAAGATGCTAGCAATCCACATGAAATACACAGACCATGTACATCCCCACATTTTTGCCAGGTAGCCCTGTGATATTGCAGTTCAGCTCAAGAAAAGGTGAACATGTCCCTGATTAAAAGCCCTTGGTGTGACAAAAGTCACTTTGACAACCATAAGCCACATCTCTTCACTCTCTTCAATAATCTTAGAAGGTTTGGCTCATGGTGTCACATGCAGCACAGTGTGGTAGAGACGTGACATTCGCTTTGGAGAAGTTTTAATAACTCTCTGAATACCTGTTCTTCTGACCCCTGTCCCTACCCTCCACCTGCACGGGACCTGTGCTTGTATCTCCTCTGGCTCAGAGCAAGCTGCATATATGCCCCTGTGTATTCACTCAGACCCACAATGCCTTGACAATGATGGGCTCTGAGACCTACACGTGATTCCCTCATTTTCCCCTGGTGCTGGGCATATATGAGTTCCCCTTTCTCTTCTGGAAATATGGATCTGATTACTTTTGGAAGTTACTTGTGAGGGAATGACTATGTGCGTTCTTGGTCATCACAGACAACACTGCCTGGATTTAGAACACCCTCCTGCAGTAAATCTGTCAATTGAGACTAACTTTGCTCAGGAAAACAGATTCAAGTTCAAAGACAGGAAAGCGGAATTAAGAAGCGTGAAATTGTCACCCAGTCTAAAGGTTAAGGCTCCAATTGAACAAGTGGCATGATGCGTTGGCTCTCTCGGTGATGGTTCTAATAGGTTTGTCTCCAGAACCAAAACACAGCATCAAACCCATCCTCAACTGAGTGTGAGAGACACTGAAGAAGTGGGGTGACCTAAGGGAGTTCTCAACGTGTCATCCATCCCAGTAAAGAGCCTGTCCACTTCAGGGGAAGGTCAGCAGAAGGCCAGCGGGAGGAAATGCTCACGGTCTTGTCCCTGTTCTGTAATTTGCCTGTGGCTAATTTCATAATTTCTATTTTTAGTGTGTGGTGGCTCCCATCGCTCTCATAAGCACAAATAATTACCCCCATTTTTTAAAAGAAAGTGAAAGCAAATAGTCCCTCAGTAAGGGCAGCCAGAGAGAACTACAAAAATTAATACCGAAAAATCACTAAGTGAAATTTGCCACTGGTCAAGCCGTGCACAGCAAAGTCAAGTAGAACAAATATTTCTATTTAAAAAATAAATCACAGTAAAGCAAACTTAGAGCTGTTAGCCCAGGCAAAGGTTTTAAACTAGAGGTGTTTTAATTTCATACATATAAACCAAAAAAGAATTGATTTATTTCCCCTCGTTTTCACTTATGGATTAAAGATTGGGTAGCTGGCCAAGCTTGGTCAACCGATTCCTTTTAAGGGTAGCAGACAAGGTGGATGAGGATAGCTGACCCACATTGCTACTGGGCAGTCCGTATGTATAGTTCAAGTGAGTCAAGAATTTTGTATTGGCCGGGCGTGGTGGCACACGCCTTTAATCCCAGCATTTGGGAGGCAGAGGTAGGAGGATCGCCTTGAGTTCAAGGCCAGCCTGAGACTACAGAGTGAATTCCAGGTCAGCCTGGACTAGAGCGAGACCCTACCTTGAAAAAAAAAAAAGAATTTTGTATGGATACATTGAATCCTAGCATGAGCATCTGCATTGGTAGCTCTGATGTCACATGAAATTTTTGGGGCACACCTAGGAGAGAAACAGTGAGGTCAAGTCAATGTCCTCTCACTGTGCAGACGGGGAGGGGACCTTCCCATCTTCCTAGGGTTGGACTCAATATGAAAACCAGACTGAATGCATGTTAATTGGATGCTTATGTTGCTGAATGTGTGTCTCCTCCTTCCCAGACAACAAAATCTGAACCTGAGATTGCTCTGTCAGGGCCTATGTGCATAGGCCTTTGAGGTGGACCCTTCAGTCCTTCCGTCTGGTCCTTTGTCCTGATTGCATTCCAACTATGGACCAAGGTAACTCTAAGGGTCTTGGGTTTCATTTTGACTTGGGAAATGGGATTTAACCTCGAAGAGTGATGTGCTCGTGAACTGGTTTCAGTGTGTGTGTGTGTGTGTGTGTGTGTGTGTGTGTGTGTGTGTGTGTGTGTTAAGCATCGGTGTGTATGCAAACTTACATGTGTGGGGGAGCACATCTGTGAGGTGTGCACATGCTGGAGGAAGCCAGATGATTGACATCAGGTGTCTTCCTTGATTACTTTCCAGTTTATTTATGGAAACAAGCTCATTCCATTGAACCCAGAGCTCACCAATTTGGCTAGTCTGGCTAACCAGCTTCTTCCCTGTTTCTGCCTCCCAAGCACTGAGAATGGGGTGGGCTGCCATGCCAACCCAGTGGGAATGTGGGTTCTCAGGCTCAGAACTCAGATGGACTGGCTTGTGAGGCACACACTTTACCATGAGTCATTGTCCTAGCCCTGGCTTAGATTTTAAAGGGCACACAGACAACCTTACTGGGCAAACAGAAGCAAAGAGGGGTACAAAAAAAACCTGAGGGAGCCAAGCCTGGCTTCGTTAGACTAAAAAGGAGATAACGGACAAAGCCAAATTCAGATAGATTATAGAATTAGTGTGTGGTAATCAGCTCCAGGTGGCTGAGACAAACAGCCAGACACAGTTTATGGGTGGACGGGATTTATGTCAAGCTTACAAATCCAAGGGAAGTGCTATCAGTGGTGGAAGAAGCCGGATCCTTTTCATAGATCCAAACAGGAGAGATGACACCAATAGCCAGCACCATAAGCAAGCAACAACACAAGCAGGAATCTTCAGGGCTCAAACTGCTCTCCACACACCTTTGAGCTGGAATTAGATCTGCTCCCAAACACACTGGGCTCTAAGATGGGCCCCCAGCGACTTGCAGGAATCTGCCTGTTAGGAAAAGATTTTGCAAACTCAACTGTAATAAAACCCTTGAGTCTCAGGGACCATACATTCATACTACCACATTTAAACTATCATACTGAGTCAACAGAAATGGCTGATGAAATGATGGAGACCAGACTAGAAATCAAATTCCCTAGAAGGAACACAAACTCCACTGACGACATGGGTGTCTGTTCCCACTGATACATCAGCAGCACCTACTTGGAGCCTGGACTATATATAGACCAAGTGAAATGATGAGTCACAGGTTTAAGGTTTTGAGCAGAGACCTGGGATGGCAGGAATTGCCAGTCATTAGAGAAGAGAAGTCCTCAACAGGCTGGTTTGCTTTTCCCTTGCGCTGGAATGACAGCACAAAATGAACTGTTCAACTCTGAGCCTGCTAATATTGAAATATCCAGAAGATATTTAAGGGGAAAGGCCTTATGGGCAGTATACAGGTCAGAGTGGAGATTAGGGAAAGGGCTGAAGGAAAGAAATTGCCACTTAACAGGAAATAGGTGGAATTTGAAACTAGGGATAGAGAAAATCCTCGGGTATCCGAGGACCATAGAGATGTGAAATGAAGGATAAGGCCAGGGAAAGAAAATTAAAAACAAAAATAATAGCAAAAAAAAAAGCAAGTCATGAAATGAGAGAGGCTGGTGCCTCAGGACTAGAGAAGAGGAGGGGCTAAGAGAAGGGGGCTATGTGAGCATTGCAGATGTCATTAATAAATCCATCCAGGATGAGAAGCTGAGATGAACTTCACATCACATAGGTCAGCAGAGACGTAGACAAGAGCATTTTCAGTGTGAACTAACAGTGAAAGCGAGTGGCATTCTAGAACCCACAACAGTGCCCACAGGGAGCAAGTACTCAGGGCACACTTCAGTGGTTGAAGACATCTTGTACATTTAAAAGTGATTCTCACAGGATGGAGGGATCACTCACTGGTTAAAGGTGCTTTTTTGCAAAGTCTGATCTCCTGGATTCAATTCCCCAGCACACACACAAAGCCCAGATGTACAAACTGGCACAAGCGTCTAGAGTTTGTTTGCAGTGGCAGGAGGCCCTGGTATGCTCTTTCTTTCCTTCCATTCACCCTCTCTTCTCTCTCTCTCTCTCTCTCTCTCTCTCTCTCTCTCTCTCTCTCTCTCTCATAAATAAAATATTTTTTAAATATTTTAAAATTTAAATTTTTTTAAAAATTCTCACATGCTCCATGCTAACATGTCATATCTTATAGAAAGAGGTTTAGAGCCTAAAGATGTGCTTCAACAAATTTATTTGCACATAAATTTTTACAGAAAAACATCAAAAAATAGTCAAATATTACCCTGCACCATAATCTTATATGTTATCCATTCAAAAAACCCACATTTAATAAATAGTTAAATAAATAATTTATTCATACAATGGATAATTTTCCCCATTGAAAATGATCAGCCAAAAAGCCATACTTAAGTATTCAATTATAAGAAATGATGTGATATGAACTATGTGATATAAATTATATGACTAAAAAGCAAGAATTACAATTTTATATAGAATAACCAGAATGATTTAGAATTTTGTAACTTTGAGTAATGTGTGTATTTCCTTCTGTATTTGTGTGTTGAGGAGAAACTGTAAGAGCCAAAGAAAGACAGATGTTTGTTGATCAAGGGAACACACCAACATGGTAACAGCTAGCTTCCAGATGAATATTTTCTTTCATGTCTCTTCTTTATCTTATAGAATTATTTATCCATCTTTCTCAGATATACTTATATGTCTCAGTATAAAACACAAAATAAGTAAACTTTAAATCATAACAAAAATAAGAATTTATTGTGTTTCTATTTGTGTATAAAGAGTATTAAGAAGTTTAATGGCCCATGAACGATCCGATCTCAACAGATCTGTCAGAGCTGACATGAACTGGAGTCCACAGTAATGTCACCCATGATATGCATGTTTGTAACCCCACTGATAACGATGTGACAGGCTGGGGAGGTGGCTCAGGGGAGAAATGCTTGCATCATAACAGGAGATCTGAACCCGGACCACCAACAGGTGTGTCAGCCTGCCTGTAATCTCAGCCTAGCTAGGGAGGCAGAGACAGAATCCCAGGGGCAAGACAGCTAGCTAAAATAGCCCAATCGATGATCTCTGAGTTCTTGAGAGACTCGCCTTCATGAAATAAGAAGGAGAGCAATCAAGGAAGACACTCAACATCTACTTTGGCCTCAACACGCACCCACACCACACATATATGTGCAAACATGCACACGTGTACACACCACACATAAGTACACATGCAAAAAACAGTGTTTTAAGAGTAAGGTCTATATTCCTTACTCGTTATTAACACCTCCATCAATACACTAAATTCCAAAAAAAATTCATCTTTTTATACTTCCAAATGAACAAATCACTAATATGTGTTATTTTGAAGAAATCATGAGATCTGATTTTTTCTAGATAATCCTTTTAAGAAATTTGACTCAACATCCTGGGAATTTTTTGAGGAGTGGGAGAGGGTTAAGGCATGTAAAAATCTCAACCCTCAGATGCCAACAAATCCCATTGCTGTATCCTGGTTAACTCCTGACTCAGGAAAAAAAAAAAAAAAAAAAAAAAAAAACAGATCTCAACTTGTGCACAATAAATCTGATTCCTGAAATTCTCCAAAGTTTACACTTTCCTGGCTGAGCTCTTGGGTCGCTTTTCTCATAACAAAGGCCTATTATTATCAGCTAGTCACAGAATCAGCTTTAAGCAAATGCATAGCTGCTTCTCTGTCTTGGTGTTGTGTGGCTGAATGAGTCTAAAATGAGGCGGAGGAATAATAAGTATATTGTTCCTCCTAGATTATTTCAAATCATTTAGACCATGTTATAGATACTGGAGCATATGTATTGATTTCAAACTTCAACTGTACTTGAATAAAAGAAAGGTATTGTGAATGAAAAACTGGATGGATGAATGAATGTCTTCCAAAGAATTCAAAAGTCATGATTTAACGTCTGGGTTGGATTTCACATCCTATATAGTTTTTTAATAGAAAATAAAAATGGTATCTCTTTTCTTCACATTGTCTGTCAAAAACTAAATCATGTTTTTACAAATGACCAAATGGACTCTTTTACCCATTTTCTGGCTCCATTTAGGGGAGTGAATACTATTTAAAATAATGTTAAGAACAACAAAACGACACTGGTTGTTAGTACAAATTTCTACACCAACCAGAAATAAGCCAGACATTCTTTCTTTTTTCTTCTTTTACTTTTTATTTGCTCTCTTCTCTCTCTCTCTCTCTCTCTCTCTCTCTCTCTCTCTCTCTCTCTCTCTCTCTCTCTCTCTCTCTCTCTCTGTAGGTGGTGCACATGTGTGCCACAGCATGTGCATAGAGGTCAGAGGACAATAAGACCACTTCAGGCTGTCTACCATTGCCTCTTCCTTGCTCAAGAAAGGGTCTCTCGACTACTGGCCCTCAAGCTTCCAGATTCTCCTGTCTTTGCCTGCCTGCTGTTGCTGTAGCGGTTGGGATCACAGACCTGTGCCCTACTTGCATTCTGCTTTATGTGGGTTCTGAGGATGGGAACTCCAGTCAAGCTTATGCAGCAATTACTTTGAACCAGTAAGCCATGCCTCCAGCCCAAGCTAGACTCTCTGACGTTTGGCATCGTCCAGTACCCGAAGTCACCTGCTTCTCTCAGACAGATGCTTAAACAACCCACATAAAAATTATTGTATCATGTTTTTTACCTGTCACCCTTGCAATTTGGGTAATTATGCTACCAATCCACTGTTTCATTATTTAAATTATGGACTTAAATAATTTTAAAATATGTTTTATTATGATATTAAATTCTGACTGCTGGAAAACCGAAAATCCCTAAAGATGGTCCAGAAAAATAAAGTCTCAGTCTCTCTCTCTTTCTCTCTCTCTCTCTCTCTCTATCTATCTCTATCTCTATCTCTATCTCTATCGTTTTTTCTCTCTCACACACACAATTTCACCTTAAAGAGACAAAGTTTTAATTTGTTAATGTACTACTTTCTATTATTTTATGCTCTTTTTTATTTTAAACTTCAATCAACTTCTCTATATCAAAGCAGGTGTTTTGGGGGTTGTTTGTTTGTTTGTTTGTTTTTATCCAGTGAGACACTATAACTATTGCCCATGACTTTCAGGAACATGCTCTGAGATCTATTTAATGGCTGCACACATCAAGTAGACTGGCTGTAATCTGTTGAACACATAGTAGATCTTTTCAAACTTTCTCTATTAAGAGCAACAAGTGGCATTTTGGCAGATAGACATCTGTATGCTATCTTGGATATATCCTTTGTCTATGTTTTAGGCTTGGAAAATTAGTGAGCATAACTTCATTGCTGATCAATAAACATTTATAGAAACGCCAATCAATTATCTTCCTCAAAAATAGATTTTTCTTATCCTCAATTTCCTTATTAGAAGAGAAAGTGAAATTTCAGGGGCAATGGAGCTAGGTGGTTTAATACATCAGATCTTTACCGTAATCTTGATGAACAGATCCCATTCTCTCCACTTTATAGACAATAAGGATGAGATTCTAATAGGTTAAAGTAACTCACCCAAGGTCATATCACCAACAAAGACAAAAAAAGCTAAAATTTAAACTTGGGGCCGAATACAGGATTTTCTTGATGGCAGGCTGCATGCTTCTTAGAATGGCCTGAAGTATCATGTACCATACTGGGCTCCTTTCAAAATACTGAAAACCCAGCCTCATAAGAAGCAGAAAATCAGACCATAAAATATCTGATTTTCCAAACTCCCCTTGGAGAAATGGGATTTTGCTTTTGGTTCATTATTTTGGAATCAAATTGCCTGATCCTTAGCTTGTTTCTGTGTTTTCTTTGTTTATTGTCCTTTGAAGTGCTTGGCATGTCTCCTTTTCTGAATATGCCCCTTATGGGAACTTGTGGCCCCTCCACTGTCCTTAATGCCCTGCCCGGTTGAATGTCTCAAAGTGACAATGAAGACAAGCCTGATGTTTCAATTGGCCACACTTGTCCTTATAGCACAGTCTTGGTGGAATGCACACGTCCTCTCCCCACCTGGCAGTGCTGAGTTTGGGACAAAGATTTCACACATCACAGCAACTATGGACTGCTTTGAGAGAAAATGAGCAGGTCTCACTCTCAGAGATCCTTCCAGCAGGCTTTGGTACAGGTATGACATCCAGAGGGTCATGGATACCTCCTCCCTACAGCTCTCAGCCCAAGCTTCCGCCTTTCCCAAGCAGCAGAAATAAAAACTGGAGAAAAATTTAACTTTAAGGAGAGGATAAATGGCTCCACATTATTTTTCATTTCATATAATGAGTCATAACTTCCTATGCTAAATACAAGCTAGAAAGTGTGATCAACATGTGACAACCCACACTAGGGTGATGGCAGTGGGCACTGAAGACACCACAGCAGAACTCCAGAAGCTGCTGAGAACTCAGCACTAAAGCAGACTTAAAACTCAACCATCACGGCTCAGGAAAATTATCAGAAGAGGGGTGGAAAGATCTCAAGAACCACAGGGGGGGATGGACTATCCAGAGGCATTGCCCACCCCACATTGACTGACTGCTGTGCTCACAACCCATAACCCACAACCCCACGGTGAACACCAACCCTCACTGTCCCCAGGGGAGTGGGGGCAGAGAGGAGGGAAATCATGGTACCGACCCATAATGTGTCCATACAAAGTTAAAGTAAAATTTTTAAAAACGTGAGAAGCTTTAAACTATCATTGAATTTTATTTATTTCCTTTTGCAAAAATTAACTCATAGGTTCTGCTCATGAGCATGCTTGTCTGTTTTATTGAGCACAGATATTTTCTTAGGACGCTCTCTCCAGTTTTCTATTTTCCTAGCTTATTCACCTCACCAAAAGTACCTAAAGTTTCTTCCCACACTTATCCTTTACTCCTTCGGCAAAATAGACTGAGTAGCTATGATCATTCAGAGGGTGGCAAGCGCTTTAACATGGTGAAGAATTATTTATTTATTTATTTATTTATTTATTTATTTATTTATTTATTTATTTATTTTGGCCAGGGTATTTCCTGAGAAAGTTCTTTGTGGATAACTGTAACAGATGGAGTTGCCTCCTTCATGAGCATCTATTCTGGAAGACATCTTTCATGTCTTACACTCACGTTGCAAGCAACTTAAAGGTACACAACCAGCATGCATTAATACCCATCCAGATGGACGCAAGGGAGTTATTTCAACAATGACAACAATTTATCCACTTTTCTCTATCTAAGAGATGGTACTGAGCACACCATCATTTAAGCATTCTGATCAACAATGGAACAGATGATCAGCATCTGCTGGAGACCAGAACACTGCTGGTGAGAGCTACCTCTTCGTAGATAGACTCACATGTCCATCTCACAGAGTGTCCTACCGGGCCTCAGCCAGGCTGTAATAACATGGGGAAGTCTTTGCCATCTCTCCTCTACCAGACCCATGGGGCATGAAGGAATCTTTGGCCTGGAGGTTGATGTGTGGATGCCAGAAGGACCTAGAACTGAGCACACTCAGACAACCTCCAGGACTGCCCAGTAATGGCCATCTGCACTTGTTGACAGAATATATTTAATTACCTGGAACATGCTTCAAATGTATCCCAATATCATAATTTCCTTTTGGGCATGCAAAAATCTTGGCATGTGTCATTCTCTTTATTGGTATCATAGAGTTAACAGTGCAAAGCATCTATATCCTAATCAGCACTGAGGTGACAGGAACCAGAGAACTCGGAGAGATAAACTATTTTATGAAAATTCAAGTGATAATGATCATAACCCTCAGAATATCCAAGGTATCATGCTTTTTGTTGCTGATTTCTTTAATATATATTTAATATTGATTTATATCTGGTGGGATGTTTTTTTTTTAGGTCAACTCAACAAATTTCTTATGAAAAAGATAGTCTTTCATATACCAGATGATTCAAATAGGAAGTAGAGAGAGAGAGAGAGAGAGCTTATAAACAATAGGATGATTGTCATTTCTGTGCTTTAATTGGGTAGTTTTCATTCTAGAAACTATCAAGTGACCATTATTACTTTAGATTTTAAAAAAGATGGTGTTTTTTTTCCTCCTGCAATTGGTTTCACTCAGAGTGCATTTTCCTTACCAACTCTCGGTGGGTAGATGACGAATGGTATTAAGGTGTCATTCACATAATACACCCCACACTGTTATGGGGTCCATCCGTCACTGGTGGCACCATCTCTCAATCCTGTGGCCCAGTCCCCCTGGGCGACTGTTGGTGGCAGTTCAGCCATCACAGTAAGTCCCGTGCTCAGGGTTCCTAACTCAATTAGCAGGTTTGAGTGATAACTGAGTCCATCAAGCAACGGAGGTACTGGACAGTTGGGCCTGTGAGTCAGACATTCCTGACTTCACTTTCTCAGAGATGGAAATGCTTTCTCCATTTCAGACTGTTGAAAGATGAACACAGAAGGAGGGAGAAGCCTGAAGAGATCAAGTGGAAAATGTAATACCAATGACCTCCTTTCTTCTACTATAAGAAACCACTGGGCTATAAAGATAATCAAATAAAATGTCGTCAGAACAGTTGTGGGATGGATTTTTGCTCATACTTTTGACCACTGACCTACTTTGGGATATGTTTTATTCCCTGGAATCAAATCCAAGGCATCACACATGTTAGGCAAGAGGTCCACTTCCAAGCCTTACCCACAGTTCCATATGTCATTCTTTAGACAGGTATTTTCAATACTTTTAACTTTAGTGATTTTTTCCTTAAAGTTCTTGATCTCTGAAACTTTTACACATACGTCGAGTTTCATATATAAAGCTGCCGAGAAGGAGATATTATGGGACATTATACTTACTATGCACAAGAAGCATCTTACAGGACAGGTAGGTAGCATCCATGAGGGCTTCCTATGCAACTGGTGGTGTTACCTTCTCTGTGCTGGGGCTAAACACCCAACCAGAAGCAGCTGATGGGAGAAAATTATTGATTTTGGCATATAGTCGGCATTGAGGGCAAAGTTCATCATGGCAGGAAAGACTGGGTAGAAGTATTTTAGTACTGACTGGGCTTGGAGCTGGGCAGACAGGTCTCAAGGCCCACCCTTAGTCACACACCTCCTCAGCAATTATCCGTCTCCCAAATTACCATCAGCTAGGAACAAAGTAGTCCAAATACAGGAGGCTATGGGGCTTTGATCACTCAAATCACCACAGTAGCAGACATTATTTACAGGGGCTTGGAATTCATGACAACTGCATGAGAGAACTCTCCTGTAATCTTCATCGTGTCAAGGCAAAAGGGGGTGAATAATTCACAAGTTGCCACAGTAAGCAAGGGTCAGAACATGGCTACAGAGCATCAACCCAGGAAGTCAAGGTCCTGGCCACCTAATACCCTAAGTTGGTTTATCAAACCAAAAGTAATAATCACTTCTTTTCAGGGGTGAAAGGAAAAAAAATCCTAGTACATAAAGTAGTGATTTCAAGAAGAAATATAATGACTTCCCACTCTAATGAGGGATAGAAAACTTGCTCCAGGAAGGCAGGGTGTGTATTCCCATCCCATGTCAAAGAACTGTGGGTTTCCTAGAGACGGACCTGGTGACTCCCAGCATCCTCACTACGCTTCTCACAGAGGTCATATCTCTCAGGACACTATGCCTGAAAGTTCTGCTTCACGTCTTTGATGTTCAACATCCTCTGCCATCACAGGTCACATAGGAGCCACAGCCAAGCATTGCTGTGAAAAAGAAATGAAGTAGTGTGTTTCCAGTACTTTCGATGGCTCTTGACAAAGTGCCGGCCAAAATATAGTAATGGCTCAAAATCACTTGATCTGCTTAGGCTGATATGACATGATGGACATGGCTGAGCATCTCGCGAATCCTTGTGAGAGGCTCTTTATTGCCAGGTATAGTGGTAGACACCTGTCATCACCCCAGGTCTCGGGGAGGCAGAGGCAGGAGGATCATGGGTTTGAGGATAACTGAAAAAAAAAAGAAGGAAGAGAGGCAGGGAGAGGGGCAAGGTGGGAAGAACGGAGACAGGAATGGAAAGAGATTTTGTCTTCTTTTTCCCACTCACCAAATGCTGCTGATCTGTTTATTCACTAAAGGGCTTCTAATAAAACTAAAGCAAATGAAGCATCAAAACAGGTGGAAGAACAGGTCGAACCCAGTCCCAGGTCTTCACCAGCAAGACTCTGAGTTGGACACATGACTCTATTACCAGCTTCCAGGTCATGGTAAAGTCAGCTCCCTTCAAAGGAAAGAAAGCTCTCTACAGAGTGTAGCAAAATCACAAAGACGACTGTCTCCTATGATTCACATGCGCCAGGAAGCAGACCCCACTGCAAATGCCTCATCTGAATATCTGCATGCAGGTTACTCTGCCTTTACTAAGACAGATCTGTTTATTTGCCTGTTGGATAGCTTGTTTGGAGGCTTGGTCATTGATCATTCATTCCCCCGCTGCCTGGAAGAGAGAAGTGGAATGATGGACAGATGAACAGGGAGAGAGAAGGAGACATTAAGTCATATCCAAAGGAAACAAATGTGCAAAGATTTGACAGCAACAATTTGTGAGTCAACAGGGAAGCTTAGTGCGGTTGAGGTTCAGTGAATCAAAATGATCAAATGATTTTATTAGTTTGGTTTTATTAGTTAGATCTATTACCTTCTTTTTTTTCATGACCAGGGAAAAACAGAGTAATTATAATCAGTTTATCAAGACAGACCCTCATGGAAAGAATATCCCTGATTCTCTGATTCCATTTCAGCCGAGCTGTGTCCACTGCCCAGTGATAAAGAACTCGGTGTCTCCAACTCCTTCCCTCCCATAAGAAGCACAATCCCAGGCCACACACGTTTCACATAAAATAGCTTCTCTCATTGAGAGAAAAAAATGAGTGGGGCTATTGTTTTTAAAGGCATTCATATGGACACTTCTCAGAGCCAAGGAAGGGGGGGAAATCTTAATTTATCTTCAAGACCCAGACTGTAAACAGGCTGGCCATTCTCACATGGATGCTCTCCTCTCTCCTCATGTCACAGCCCTCTTCTCAAGCCCATGAACCCTACCTGGAGTAATCATGTTCTCCATGGGAGAGAGGGCTCTGTTAGCAGGAGAGCCCCCCCCCACACCCCATGCAAAGGTGAGCAGACAGTAGAAACCACTCAGGATTACAGATGGACGTTCTGCAATGGAGCCTGTTGTAGACAGGACAGAGATAATTACCAAATGAAAGAAATATTATTCTTTTAAGGGATCCCGCATTTTAATACAGTGTGAGAAATGATGAGGGAATAATAAATGGAAGACATAAAAAGAAGTAATAATATGGAAACGCTCGGTGAGGAACCCTGCTGTCTTGATTGCATATTCAACCGAAGCGAATTCCAGGCACAATTCCGAATGGAAATAATTCAGGAAGGAAAGCAAAGTGGGGGTGTTCATAATCACTTTTCCCTTAACTGTGACTTAAAGAAGCATTAAGACAGATTCAGGGAAGCTTCATGGAAGGGATCCTTGATTTTGGAATGTGGACATGAAGGCCATTGAGTTGGGCTCAGGGATTTAAATATAGAAATGTTCACATTATCTTCACAAATACTATTTTGACATATTTAAATAAGATAAAAATCTACCTTGTCAATGTAAGGTTCTTCCTTGCACTGACTGGAATTCAATGATGTGTTTCTTATGGGCTTTCAGGTATTAAGTTGTCTTTCTGTATCACTTTGATTTAGACCATAGATCTACTTTTAATCATAATAGTAACCATGTTCACTGATGCTTCTTATTTGCCCAGACTATGTATACAAAGAACTTCAGGAGAGTCGCCTTCGCCTCAGAGCTAACAAAACCCCAGAGACTGAGGCACAAAGTATCAAGGACACCATCAAGGAAGCCAGCTCAGGGGACCTGCCATGAACCCTCTTTTCTTCTTGACTGGGTAACTACTGTTCTTTTTAGGTTGTGAACCACAGCAGCCCTTACGATATCAGCAAGTACCTGGAAAGATTACCTCGGGTGATGGTGAAGCCTGGGGATGCCACTCCCTTCAAACCAGACTCTCTTTTTTCTATTTCTTCCTTCCTTCAAGTGAACTTTGAACTCAAGGAGGGAAATGCCTGAAGCCTCGAGAAGTTCTAGAAAATTAGCCTCAATGACACCTCTGAGGTCCCCTATGTACTTCACTCAGGAGGCAACGAGCTGACTACCTATTGCATTTCAGTAACAAAAACTTATATTATGGAAATGGCTCCATTTCAGCTTTCCTGCCAACCAGGCTCCGTGTCAGGATGAGGAAGGGTTGATAACATGAGCTCTACAAAGCGTGTTGGGAGACCATTCTCCATGGCGTGGACTTGGTTCTGAACTGTCTTTCCAAGGATGTGTAAGTAGTGAACAGGAGCTAGGAAATGGCTCAGTTGGTAAAGTGCTTACCTCAAACATAAGGGTGTGGGTTTGATTCTCATAAAACTGGCAAAAATGCCATGCAATGTGTATACACTTTTCATCCAAGCACCAGGGAGGCAGACATAGGTGGATCCCTGAGGTTCACTGGACAGCTTACTTGGCCAGCTTTAGGCCAAGGAGAGACCCTGTCTCATAATTTTTTTTTAAAGTGTGTGGCTGGAGAGATGGATCAGTGGTTAAGGAGCTTGCCTATCAAGCCTAACAGCCTGGGGTTTGATTCGCAATACAAACATAAGGCCAGATGCACAAAGTGACACATGCATCTGGAGTTCTTTTGCACTGGCAGGAGGCCTTGGTGTGCTCATTCTCTCTCTCCCTCACTCTTTCTCTCTTTCCCTCCCTCTCTCTTCCTGTTTCTCTCTTCTTACAAATAAATAAGCAAATGTATCTTTGAAAAGATGCACAGCACTTGAGTGGAACAATACCCCAGGTCATCCTCTAACTCTCCCCATACACACACACACACACACACACACACACACACACACACACACACACAAATAAATAGCAACCAGCTTTAGAAACCATAATGGTTCATCCTGATGGTCAAGTTGGAAAGCACACTGCATGGTGTGCCTATGAAGGTATTTCAACAGTCTTCACTTCCCAGGGACCAAATGGAACAAGAGGAGAAGGTCGAAGTCAAGGTGGCTTTCTCGTGTCCCATGTCCTGGCTGCCACGATGTTAGCAGCTCCTGCTGACACCCTGGGCGACAGACAGGTCCAGGGACACTGGAGTCAGCAGCGTGTACTGCAATCTCTTAACCCAAGAGGCAAAATAAGCCCTTCTTCCTCTTTCTAAGTAGTTTCTCTCACTCTTCTGCCTCAGTGATGGAATGATAGCTAACACAGAATGCACATATCTCCCTCCAGGGCAAGACAGTAGCCTTTCATCTTGCCTGTTTTTAAGAGATCTGGGTTTTCTGAGCTCTGATTTCTCTTGTGGACTGATGCTCACTTTGTGTGCGGGTCACATTCGGTTTTCTTCCCACTTCCATTGTTCCACAAATGGGAACTGAGGTTCAGGAAAATGCTGAGACTGTCTCATTTAATGTAGTGAGCAGTAGACTTTTAGGTTTCTGACCCAGGAGTCTCAAGTCTTCTCCCAGCACCCATGATGAGGCAGTACCCAACCTAACTGTTAACTTATAAGAAAGTTAGCATCTCTGGCACTTCAAGCTTTCAAGGGTCCATGAATAAATCCCAGTTTTGTTTTTTAATAAGCGCTTGCTGTTAAGAAAGTTTCTTAGGGCTGGAGAGATGGTTCAGCAGTTAAAGATGCTTAATTGCAAAGCCTAACAATCTGGGTTCAATTCCTCAGTACACATATAAAAAGCCAGATGCACAAAGTGGCTTATCTGTCTGGAGAGTTCATTTGCAGTGGCAGGAGGCCCTGGTGCATCCGTTCATTCTCTCTGTGTCTCTCTCCTTGCAAATAAGAAATCAAATTTTTTCTTAAGTTTCTTAAACCCATTAGGCCACAGTTATCTATGAAATGGGCCCAGGCTCTGGAGTTTAAATACTGCATGAATATAATGTATATGTTATAGCATATGATGCATGCCTCCGCACACACAAGTACAAGGTTACCTGTGCAGTAAATTTACCTATTCATAATAATTCCTTTCAATGAGGAAGAAAACTTTATTCTAGTTCTGCATGTCCTCAAAAGTCAGTCAGCTCATCCAGGAACAATTCCTTTTAAAAATAAAGGCCAAAAGAGCCAAATGCGATTTGCATTTTTCACAATTTTATGGGAGAAAAAATTTAAAAAGAAAATGATTTAGGCCTAAGAAGAAAGAAACAGAATCAAGGTGGGCATGGCTGCTTGAGTCTCAATCAAACCTGCAAATAAGGAAATTACCAAGAGAGAGAGAGAGAGAAAGAGAGAGAGAGAGAATAATTCAAATGAAATAGATGTTTCTTAATTATGTCCAAAAGACTAATAAATAATTTGATTCTTAAAAGTGGAAGGACTCCACTCCATGGAGAATATATCAATATGAATTCTCTGACTTGAAGAACATCAATTGCATTATTAAACCATTCCTTAATACCTTATGAAGGTGCACTTTTCTAGAAAGCACTGGCCCAGAAATATATTCATCACCATTGTACCACTTACATGACATTGGTTAGAATTTTGACGTGGACCTTTTCATTATCAGAAAGCAAATTTAGTAGAGGAAAAAAATCCAAAAAAATTATTTGATGAACAGTTAGTAATCTTTCCCACACTTCTGTGTTCTATTTCATTCCATCCCACAGTTGCAAGACTTTCAAGATTCACAATGTCCAATAAAAGAGAGAATCTCTAGAGTGTTTTATGAGATTTTTGTGAAATAAGATTCTATATTATAGAATGTTCCATGCATTAATTTAGTTAGTGTACAATAATATAATATAGGCTAACTGAGATCAAGACACATTTCTCTTTTCTGTGGAAATAGTTAAGAACTATTCTAATTTAGAAAACAATTTTGCCAGAGTTCTCTTTCATTTCACCAGAGTAGATATACTCAGCAATCAAGGGAATTAAGAAATGTTATTTAAAAGTGATTTGATCTGTGGTCTTAAAAACAGGAAGGCCAACACCTACATCATTCCATTTTAATGAAAACAGTTTTTCCGAGATGTGCAATGGAGATTCCAGTGAGTGTTTATATGCCCAACAACCCTCCAGGCCTGCAGGAAATTCTTGTTGCTAATTTAAATTTGTTATCCTATAGCTTAAGCCCAGTTCCTTTTGGATTTTGCTTGGACACAGAAAACAGATGTTCTTCCATCCTCAGTCTCTTACACGTTCCCACATTTCTACTTTTAGCTATGTCTCTACTAAACTGAAGAACCCAGGAATCCCCAGGGGTTGGTCTTACACCCAAACCAGCTTATTGGATGCATGACTTTCTTTAGAAATGGTCCCAACGTTCTTGCATTCCAATCAAGCCTTCATGGTGTAGAAGGTGTTCTTTATCATTTAGCCAAGTTGGATGAATGCTTGTTCAGAGGACACAACATAGGTAGGAGATTACCTGATACCCAAGAAAATTCTATTCCATCAATTAAAAAAAAACAAACAAACATCTTTTCACCCTGCCATTTATTTTGTTGCTACTTATATATTTCTCATTTTCTTGGGAAGAAGTTTTGTCTCTAATCTAAGTTTGCAGTTCCATGAATGGCACATTGATAGTCTCCCTTCTCACCACTTCCTGATCTCAAAAAAGTCATAAAATATTGGCCACGACCATATGTCGGTAAGAATACAACTGTGTGTGCTTCACAAAGGAGACAATGTTCTTGTGGGATCTTAAAAAAATTAAATGTGTATCTGAGAAAAGGCTCTTTACTCATATCATTTATGTACTTTTTCGTGAAGTATAACAGAGTTCTTCAAAACTCAGCCACAACACTCCCTTGAACATGCAAAGAACATATACTTGTGTAGCTTTCTATTGCTCTTGATGAAGACAACCAATATTTCAAACTATATGAATTGTTTATAAATGAATAAAAATTATGATTTTTGCAAATTTTCTGTGGGACCCTGCTGAGAGGTATGGAGGACACAGGATTAAAGGAAAGTTGAGACTGGCCTGGAACCCTGATAATCTCATCCTGAGACTGACAGGAGCTCGGCTGACTCCTTTCCTCCCCAGCCTCCAGCCACCTGGCGGGCCCCAGCAAACCCTGATGAGTCCAGGCAATTCAAGGCCTGAGTTTATTGGAGTTCACATAATTCAGCTATAAGGTAATAACAAGACCTAGGCAACAAGAAAGTCCTTCCAGCTTATCTATGCAGCTGGCCCCTAACAATCCTTTCATGAGACATCCACATACGACCCTGCCCCCACCAATACACTTGCCACTTATCCCCTTGCCTCTCCTTCTTTTGCATAAAAGCACCCTCTCCAATCCAATAAACCAGCTGTTTACTGCAACTGTCTCCTAGGTGCCTATGCCCGTGTGCTCATGCGTTCCCAAGGCTCTGTTCACCCAGCTCCGTGGCTGAACAAAGGGTCAGTGCGCAATGACTCCCCAAGTAATACGTACACCAATAAAGCTTGCTAAGAAAATATTAAAAGGAATTTTCAGATGCTTTGAATATATATATTTGTTAGCTTAAGCTTCTGAGGCAAGTTTGTTTCATCCATAGATCTTCCTTATCTTTATTTAAAAGTGGACTTTATTATCTGAAAAGTTTTCAGGTATTTTACAGTTCATTTTTTTCCAATAATATCTTTTTTATATATTAATCTCTAACCAAACAAATAAAATAGACCCAACCTTACTTGCCCCTGTTCACATATGCTGTTTTGACTACTTTCAGAGTTAGGAGACACATGATTTTCTGAGATTGTCCATTTGGTTTGATAAATTCTTTCTTTGGAGAAGTTGATAGCATTGGGTAACTATGATCAGTGCATATTTTCCTTTTTTTTAAGTTTTAAATTTTTTAATAAGTAGAAACTTTGAACATACTAGTTATTTGTTGACAACACCATTTCTGTCCTCCCTGCCCCCATTCCACTGAGGGCCCTTCTCAGTGGGATTTCTGGTATGCTCCATGGGTTTGAGAGCTAAGAGTTGTTTGAGCAGCAGATAGTTACAGGGGGCAGTTCCACTGGATATTCCCCCGACCTGTGGCTCTAACAATCTTTTTTTTTATTGTCCATAATGAGTTACAACATTTAGTGGGCAAACAATGAGTTGTTATCCCCAATTCCCCGCTGCCCTCCCCTTCCCACTCCGCTAGATAACCTCCTCCATGGGTCGTCTGGATCAGTCCATATTTTCTTTTATCATTGTGTGCCAGTTTCCTCTTCAGAGGTTTGACAGAATTTAAATCTCTAATATCTTCCAAAGAGCTGAATTTTCTCACCTATGCTTTGGGTACTAGAAGCATAGTGTGTACATACGCTATCTTAGGATACCTGTTAGCATCTCAGACTTCCGTAGATACTGTATAAGTGGTATTCTGACCCCATGAACCTGTTAGTTAACCTGCTTGAGAGACATTGAGCTCATAGCTGGTTTCTGTATCCTCCTTTCCATATATGTAAGTTAATAGTCAATTCATGAAAAGAATTATAAATTTGCATCTTTTTGTGTTTCACACACACAAAAAAAACTTACAACCTGTACTTTCACCAATACACATTATTTCTTGCCTGCCATGTTTTATTGAATTACTAGTGTGCAACTTTAAAAATAACTGAAAATTTATAATACGATATTTTCTTTAAAATGTTATTTGAGGCATGGAGAGATTGCTCAGTGGTGAAGGAGCTTGCCTGAAAAGCCTAACAACCTGAGTTGGATTCCCCAGTATCTACATGAAGACAGATGCACCTGGAGTAGTTTGCAGTGGTTAGATGCCCTGAGGCATCCATTCTCTCCCTCTCTGTCTCTCTTTGATCTCTCCCTACTTGGAAATAAATAAATAAAATATTTTAAAATGTTATTTTCCTTCATACAAAATATCCATTCACTTTGATAAATATATATACATGTCTCAGGCACCAAGTTAGTGCATAGATGCACTGTTTCTTATTATGAATGAAAGAAAGAATGGATTAAATCACTCAGGTTGAGTGTTCAACCAAAAGAAGGGAACATTTTGTGTTTCCCGGGATGTTGATTTCAGCTGAGCACACCTTAGCTGAACTTTTTAGTGGAACGTAACACATGCAACCCACAACCCTGTCTTTGAATGAGGAGTTTGGCTCTAATGGGAATGACCTGGGCAACAGGAGTATCTAGCCATACACTTGTTATATTTTTGCATCGTATGTCCTATTTAGAAATCTCCCTCCTTATTTATTTAGTGTGCCTGTCCTTAGACATTTCCATGTAATTTCTTTAAAAAATACTTTTTATTCATTTATTTGCAAGCATAGAAAGAGAGAGGAGAGACAGAGAATGGGAGTGCCAGGGCCTCTAGCCATTCATTGCAAACAAACTCCAGATGCATGAGACACTTTGTGCATCTACTTTACATGGGTGGGTACTGGGAGATCAAAGTGCCTTAGCCACTGAGTCATTTCTCCAGCCCTGCCTTGTGATTTTTGTCTTCCCACTTGAAAGCCAGTGAAGATCACTCAAAAATGAGGGTACTATGAGACTTCAACAGCAACAGAGTGAGTGATCACAGAAGTACCACAGCAAATGCCCATTACCCTGGATTTTCTCCTGGTCATGCAACAGTGTGCTTCTTGAAAGATGGGTTATGGATATTTCTTGATGACTGAGCATCTCTTGCTGATAGAAAAATTGTCTGAAAGCTAAGTCAGTCTCTACCACATTCGGTGATTAAAACATGCTGCTCTAGATTCCATCATTTAATAATTGACTTTTATGGAAACTGTAATTTCTGAGTCAGATGCAGATATGGTTGGTATTTGGTCAATCAAAGTTCAGCATGACCTCTAGCAAAGAAGCAATGCCAACCGGAAGGACAGTGGATGAATAGACTCATATACATAAAAATAAGATTCTAGGGCTGGAGAAATGAAGGCTCAGTGGTTAAGGCACTTACCTGCAAAGCCTTAGGGCCTAAGATTGACTCCCCAGTACCCCACGTAAAGCTAGATACACAAAGTGGTGTATCCATCTGGAGTTCCTTTGCAGTGGCTAGAGGCCCTAGCGTTCTCTCTCTCTCTCTCTCTCTCTCTCTCTCTCTCTCTCTCTCTCTCTCTCTCTCTCTCTCTCTCTCTCTCTCATAAAATCGTAAAATATAAAGGTGTCACCTGTTCAGCAGCATGGCCTAGGTAAGTCCCCGATAGCATTCCAAGTCCCCATTTTTCTTGAGAGCTCAGCCCAGGTGACTTCATGAACAGTGATTTCATCTTTGCATGTTGCTCACATTGTGGGAAAGGAGCCCTGACCAGATAAAAGGTTCTTGTTAATTTATAGTGGTGGCCATGCTGCCCATTCAACACACAGGATACACGCAGATGGCCCTGTGTTTCTTGACTTCCTCTTCTATAAGCCATTGAGTCAATGTTTGCCAGTGGATTCCTGGTGAGAGAGGTAGAAAGGAGATTTTTCACGGCACTTCTGGAAGCTGAGGAATAATGGCTCCCTGGAAACTTCAGGGAGCATTGATGGCGTGGCTCCATTGTTCTTCTCACAGTGGGCTGGAGGGCAAAAGTTTATCTGGAAGGGAGGAAAAAAGACCTCTGGGTTAAATAGAACTCAAAAGAAATTCAAATATGCTTAAAGAAAATTTTCTCTTGGGCTTTAATTCTGGTCTATGATTTGCATTCTTCTAAAAAATTTTAAATGATGTTTTATATATGACAGTTCTCTTGTCGCCTTTCCTTAATCACAAACCTTTGACTTGGGGCATTGTTAATAACATTAAATATTAGGCTTACATTGTTAGCTTAAGAGTGAGTGGAAAGCTGGCTTTGTAATTGTCTGATTTTTCTCACACGGCCTTTACTTTTAATAAGTCAGTTTAAAAATTCAGCAGACACTCCAACATCAGGGTACTTAGGAGAGGAACTCTTTGTCCAAGACAGAGACAGCGCCAGGGCAAATCACTTAAAATGTAGAAATTAATGGAGTTCTTCTAACTGGTTTTATCCTTAAAAACTAGATAAATGCCACATGACATGTGTATAGATTAGGTAGATAGTGTCTTAACTTTCCAAACCACTGAAATTTAGTTTTCAAAAAAAATTTGAAAAATCAAATGAAGACAATAACTCTCATTAAAGTCTTTATTCCTCTATCAAAGAAATATCCAAAAAGTTTGTATTGTAAAAGTATGTTGAACATTAAAATTACCTATGTATTATTAGTAAAGGTTTTTAAATTATATGCAAGTTTTCAAAAATTGTTTTGACCTTACTAATTTCTCTTTAACCAAACAAACAA
>PVHP010023564.1:0-27303 GCA_004024765.1 Zapus hudsonius
AACAATGGAGGAGGTTATCCAGTGGAGGGGGGAGGGGAGGGCAGTGGGGAATTGGGGATAACAACACATTGTTTGCCCACTAAATGTTGTAACTCATTATGGACAATAAATTAAAAAAAAAAAAAAGAAAAAGAAAAAAAAAAGAAGTAGAATGCTCAATGAATGCCTAGCTCAAGCTCTATGTCTACTAAAGACATTTGTAATCTGTTAACTAAAACATAACTCACTTGTAAAATAAGTTAGACGTAATAACGTTCTCACCAGAATTTTGAAAGTCACATTTATTTCCCATCCCCACGACTCTCCCATTTGATTGGGCTTGTCAGGAAGTCAAGATAAGCAGAGTACCTTCTGACTAATCAAAATTAATATGCAGTATTAATTGGAGAGACACCGTCACATGCTTTTGAATGATACCAGTTAGAAACAAATATTGCACTGAGCTCAATATATATATATATATATATATATATATACATATGGCTAGAAAAAGGAGCTTTCTCAAAAGGCAGGGTTCTTTTTATGTAAGTATTGGGAGAGGAATGACTGGAAATTTTCCCTTATCAGTGTGTAGTTCGGAGATTCTCAAAATATCTTTTTTAAAAAAATATTTTATTTATTCATTTTCAAACATATACAGAGAGAGAGAGAGAGAGAGAGAGAGAGAGAGAGAGAGAGAGAGAGAGCGCCAGGGCCACCACTTTGTCAGTCTGGCTTATGTGGGTACTGGGGAATTGAACCTGGGGCCTTAGGCATTGAAGGAAAGTGCCTTAACCACTGAGCCATCTCTCCAGCCCTTTTTTTTATCTTTTTAATGACAACCTCTGTATATGTACACAATATACTATGATTCCCACCACCCTTCCTTTATCCCCTCCCAATTTTCCCCACCACTGAATCCCTTCATCTTCCCACTAGTTTTGCTTCTATTTTGATGTGATATTTTCCCTCCTCTTAGGCAGGTCTGGTGTGAGTAGCATCAGCCACTGTGAGGTCATGAGTCCCACAGCCTCTCTTCGTCTTCCTTTGGCTCTTGCATACTTTCTGGCATCTCTTCTGCAATGGATCCTGTCGAGGCTCAACTTTGTTAAGGTCTCCAAAATAAGCAAAGACGTAAAAACAATGCATGGAAATATTTTTTAGCGAGTATATAAAAACCAAACATGTAAATCCAAAATTCAAAGATGGAATCAAAAAGTCTTAAAGCTTTGCCATGGAGAGAGCTACCCACAATCCTTTCTCTTTTACCTTCAAACCAACCAGTCATTAGTCAACAACCACAAACATACAGTCTGTCTTGGTTTTAACTGCCATCAACAAATACCATAAATATGGTAGCTGAAATATGGCTTATTTTTCATGTGTCCATGTGACACCGTGATTGGGGTGGAAGACACAACCTCTTGATGGTTTCTGTTGGGATGACATTAAAAAGTTCATTATTCATGTTCACAATAATTTCTTATCAAATAGTTGAACAACCACACTGTGGACATTCTTCATTTTCATCGAACATGCTCTTTTCTTATTTGTATTTGCTTTGTTCTCCTGTGCTTAGATATTCCTTAGATATTCATGAGATATTCCTGAACGGGTCCTAATGATATTTCTGCCCATCTTCCAACTCCGATGCCATTGGCTGGAACACTTCTCCCTGAGGTCTTTGTCACAATCCACCTTTGCCCTGGGATTAAAACAAATGCTATTACATTTTATCTTTGACAGAAAATCCCTACTTGCTTAATGTTTTTTAATTTTTTATTTATTTATTTATTTATTTTTGTTTTGTTTTGTTTTTCAAGGCAGGGCCTTGCTCTAGCCCAGGCTGACCAGGAATTCACCATGTAGTTTCAGGATGGTCTTGAACTCACAGAGATGATCCTCCTACCTCTCTACCTCTTGAGTGCTGGGATAATTTTTTTTCAAGAAAATCTCTTTCATAACATAATTTGGAGCCCAAATCTCCTGTTTCATGCAAGATTTAGAAAGTGGAAGAACAACTAGTGAGTTAAAATATCTTGGTTATTTTCACTTGGGAGAACACAGAGGCAACTCACTTAAAGACTAACACCAAGCAGAAAAGCAAGACCAGTTAGTTCTTTGTTGCCAGGCACTCCCCAAGTCCACTGACCTATTGAGTGCCTTCCTGACTCTCTTTGCCTCTATGGCTCCTGACACACAGTCTTGGATATGCTGTATAGGATGTTTCCCCTCCCCTAAAAACTTATAGAAAACAAGAAATTCCCTTTTTCTTTGGGAAATCCAAAACCTCCTCTCTGACTTCATTGAATCCATCATGTTCTCCCATGGTACACTACACTCCCTCCTGAGAAGCAAACATTTGGCATTAGTGTTGTTTTCACGCAGAGGGAAAACAGAGAAGAGGTGGGAGCTGAGCGAGTTGTCCGCTGTCTCAGGACTGGTCCACAGAGCTGGGGGGCCGAGCAGGGAGGTCCGGAGAGACACAGACTAGAGCAGATGTGTGTAGTATATCCACGTGGTTCTTTATTCAATTGGGGGAACTTACATTTATAGGAAAAGGGGGGTAAGGGAGATGGGGAATAGGGAAGAGAAAAGGAGGTTGGTTGATGAGGGTGGTGAGTTAGCGGCCTGCACTGGGATAGGTGAGTATGGACAATCTGAGAAAACCTCATTTGGGTGCCTGAGTGGTGGGAAATACATAATTCTAGCCACTGTCCGTGGGGATGGGTACAAGGAAGTTTGTCTGATACCCATTGCCAGTCATGCTGAGATGGGAATGCTGGTTCCTGTGGCTTGCCCATGGGGGTTGGGAGTCAGGGTTGATGGAGCTGGGAAACACCTACTGAATTATCGGGGTTTCACCTCACTCATACATCCTTAACCCTTTGTTCTCCGTGCCCTCAGTAGCAGTGCCAATAAGCAGTGTCCAACAATTAGAAACCCATCATGCTGGCTATGGCATAATGCCACCCCTTCTACCAAAGCTCTAAAATCTAAAAGGCATGTCTTGACCACCATGTTCTCTCTCTCTTGAACTCTGCAATAAAGACTTAGAGAACACAAATGTCATGTTGATGAAATGTGAATATCAGCAATTATTAACTTCCAGAGATATATTCTTACACAGGGTAATCTGCATTTGCTTAACAATGTGTTAACACAATAGATTTCTTTAGCAACTTTTAATGACAAATAACTAAAATGTTGGGAACATCTTACACAATGATTATTGTAACTGCAGTATGAAAGCTAAGAAACTTACTGTTAAAGAAATAGCAATATTCTTTATTTTTATTGAAGTATGTAACATTTTTTCCAGTAACACTGATACTTTCCTGTAAGTTCAACAGAATATATACAGTTCCAACAACAACACCAAAATAATAATAATAATAAGTTACCATTACTTATATATAGAATTGGGTGCCAGGCTCTAAGTGCAGCTCAAGCTTATAGAAAATAAACAAAAAGTGATTTCTTGTTTCATTGAGAAAGACTAGAAGCATAGAATGGTGCTAAAGAAAGGGTCAGGCTATGATCTCAAATCTGTTTAGGGTGACAAAATAGTTTCACGTGGGTCAGGAAACATAAAACAGTCAATCAGTTACAAAGCAAGCAAATGAGAATAGGGAGAATGCAGAGCAACTGGGGGTACACAGGGAGAGCCTGGCAGCAAGGAATAAAAAAATCAATGGTAAAGGGAACAGAGTTAGAAACACACCCACAGCAGAATGTGCCCAGATCAGAGAAACTATGGTGAACTGGTTAACTCTAGACTCCTGCAACTCAAAATGAAGTCTACATACCACCAGCCAAATATCTCATGGAAATACGTTAGAGACACAGAATCCTAGCATTGTGTGGCTATTTCCTTTGAATTGAAACACCCCCCACCTAAAGGGAGAAGGGGTGGGCTCAAAAGATACAGGAAGCTAAGAAAATTACAGGATTCAAGAAGCTCAGAAAGTTAAAGGATTCTGAGTGCTGTGCTATTTTAGCTTTACATTTAAATACCTGGTGACTCCCGACTCCTCTGTGTGCCATGAATCATGCTTGGAATAAGTGATTTTGGGTCATTGTTGGGTGACGCTCATGGGGGACCTGTCCATAGGATTACCTATCAATTGCCACTTTATATCAAAACTAATGTAATGAGATGCATTATGAAATTCTGGTTTGGGGAAAATGAAAGAATGGTTGATCATTGATTAAATTTAAAAAAAGTTACAAGACTCAAAAAGTCTTTCTTAAAGATAAGAAAAAAACAATAAACAGTTTCTGGGGAGATAGAGTCTTTGGTGGAGACGCCTGCAAGCTGGGCAGGAAGGTGCAGAGATATGGTTTCTGTGAGTCATCATCGATGCGGATGGGCCTCTAGTAATACAGCTGCCTAGGCTCCTATAAGAAACTGCTTACCAATTCTCTTTACTCTTTCTAAATATGTTTTTATTTAAATGCATGCAGCTAGCAAGAAAGAGAGAAGGAGGGAGAAAGAGAGAGCAAGAGAGAGAGATAAAAGAAGGGGCATTCCAGGACTTCTTGCCATTGCCAACCAACTCCAAATGCATATGCCACTTTATGCATCTGGCTTTATGTAGGTACTGAGGAATTGAACCCAGCCAGGTAGGTCTTGCAAGCAGTGTCCCCAGCTCCCAGTGTTCCTTTGATCAGCAAGCTAGACTTGAATGACATCATTATTTTGTTCTGTCCCCTATTTGGGGTGAAGTTTGTTTGTTTACTGTTGGAGATCACTGTTATATCTCAATGTTGAGGAAAGCATAATTGGGCAAAAGTAAACATGTAGGCTGATACAAGTTGAGGGGTGCAGTTGCTTCTACCTCAACTTAGATAAAAAGTTAAATCCTAACCACAGGCCCCCATGCTCTGTTTACCATGGCCAGATACTTTCCTAGCAAACAAGTGTGTTATCTTAAAACCACAGGCCATAGAATGAAGGAACTTCTCTCAAGACAGTCTGTATTATATCAAAGTCATTTTCTGTGATGCAGATGTAAGGTATTTGTGATACATTCACAAGCCTAAGAATAAAAACACTGGGCCACAATATAGGGCCTCTGATCCCAGTTGGGACAGAGAGCCAGCCCCCTGACTACTTTATTTCTCTATGTCTAATTGAGTGTTGCAAGTTTCTTTATCTATGTATCACCTTCCACCTTCTAGGACCTGAACCCTGCAGAGTTGGCTAAGCAAAAGCATTCATCCCTCTGCTTCCTCCCTGTGGGTTGAATGTGATCAGCAGCCCCAAGATCCTGCTACCATGTCTTCCCCACCCAGATGAACCTAAAACCTTAAAACAAAATAAACCCTTCCTCCCTTAAACTGATTTTTGTCAAGTACCTTGTCCCATCCATGAGAAGAGTCACTAAGTGATGTCTTCTAACTTTCCAAAGGCACGGTTCAATTTCTGGGTTAAGGTCTGAAAGAGTCCATTTGATGATGAAACGCATAACAAAAGCTAAAAAAAAAACGCTCTTATTATCTGAATATACCTTAAGTGCATTCCCCAAGCATTCATGTGTTAAAGCTTGCTCCCTCCCAACAATGGAGGAAAGATGTTTATAGGTGATTCATCTTTAAGGGGTGGGGCCTAGTAAGCTCCTCCCCTCGCTTTGAGACTCCCTTTTGCACATTTTCTGATATTATAATGTGCCTTGACATGATACATTTGAAGGGTCTTCATGAAAGTTGCTGCAATGATTTTTTTTCAGCATCCAAAATTATGCACTATATAAGCTTCTTATTTTCTCTACTTTATTCAGATATATTTTACGAAAATATGGAACGCAGACTATCACAGAGACTTATTGTAACAAATGAAAATGATGTTTTCACAGTACATAAGTACGTTTTAGAATCTAACTGAGATTGACACCCAAGCCGTTATGCTTGTAATAATGGGAGGTACATGCTATATAACTAACTGGATACATAATTTTCCAGCTGAACAGTTGGATCCATTACCTTACTTTGATATCAAGCATCAGATTTTAATTAACTCCGTATAGAAAAATCAGTTTGGACATGGATTTCATAGTGCTATTTTGAAATTAACACTAAGAATTAGAGTTATTGACACAACTTCTGTAATCTGAAGATTTGAATAAAGCCATAATTTTCCTATTTTTTTTACTAATAAAAAGGAGATCAGGGTTTTAAGTCACATTGGAAGGTCGTAGAAGGTTTAAAAACATTATTTTATTTGCTGTTTTCCTGTTCGCCTTTTGAGTGAAGGTTTAATAATATCTGGCTGTAGTTTCAATGTGTATTTTCCTGGTGTGTAATAAAGGTGAGTGTGTTTTCTCATGTTGCTCCTCTTTGGATATCCTGCTTCTGATGGAGGATTTTATGTTGTTTTTCTATTGAACTGCCTCTTTGAACTGATTTTTTTAAAAATTACACATCTTGGGACCCTTAGCAGATATTGTCCATTAGACAGCTGAGGCTAGAGGCTTCAGAAGATGCAGACTTACTGACATCTTTACCTACAGATTGTGCAGTAATAAAGATTGTTGTGTAAACCACCCAGCCTCTGGTGCTTTGTTAGAGCAGCTGTAACCAATTAAAATGACCAGGATCATTTTCTTGTTGAAAAAAATTTTTTTGAAAATGCATTTTTTGATATTTAATTTAGGATCACCTTATCACATTGGGGTTACAAATAATTTTCTTTAATATGTTTGCCTTATATTTTGGTCACCTGTATTATTGGATTCTTTTAACATTTCATTTTATTAATTGACCTTTATTCAGAATGACATTCTTATACAATAAGTGAGAATATATTCTATTAAAAACAAGAGGAGGGCTGGAAAGATGGTTCAGTGGCTAAAGGAACTTGCTTGCAATGCCTAATACCCCAGGGTTCCATTCCCCAGTATCCACATAAAGCCAGATGCACAAAGTGACACATGTATCTGCAGTTCCTTTGCAGAGGCAAGAGGCCCTGGCACACCCATTTTCTCTCTGTGTCTCTCTTTGTCTCTGTCTTTCTCTCTGTGTTTGCAGATAGATGACAGGGAGACGATAGGATCTCACTCTCTGATAGAGATTCTGTTTGTATTTTTCAGAAGGCAGTTAGAGAACATGGGACAACATCACAAGACATTTGATGATGGCTGACATTCTGGAAGAAGACAAACCACACCTGGCCTTCACACAGGGCCCAAATAAAACCTATGAGAGAGTGATCAGACAAACAGGAGACCAATCACCACAGCAAGTCTGAAAACCCATGAAAGCTCAATGGAGACAGATACCTATGATACCCAACACAACCCAGAGCAAAGATCCAGAGATACTTAAGATCTCAACAATAAAGCAGACTTAAAACTCACCCACTATGACTCAGGGAACTGAGTGGAAGATAGGGAGGAAAGAATGTAAGAGCCATGATTGGGAAGAATATCCAGAGATATTGCTCCCCCTCAGCAACAATACAAAAGGAGGAAGAAAAACAAAGAAAGAAAAACTGGCTACCTGTGGTGCAGTTCATAATCCCCTACCTATGGACAGATCCAGTATGCACACCTAGGAAGTATCCCAGTGAGTAGGGGACAAAGAGGAGGGAAATGGGGACACCTTCACAAGACTTGCTCATACTATGTATATACTTATTCATAACAAAGATATTTTTTAAAGGGAGTCTAATTTGAGAGCAGAGGAGAACAAAAGGAAGTAGGATGGGGTGTGTTTTAGATTGTTATCTTCTTGTTTCTGGGACAAAGTACCTGACAAAACTCAGTTTAAGGGAGGAAGGTTTTATTTCAGTTTGCAGTTCCAGATTACAGTCCATAGTGGTGGGGAAGTGTTGCAGTCAGCCACACGCCTCTGGGATGAATCTCCAAACCAGGCACAGTTCATAGGAGGAAATGATTTATTCAAGCTACAGATCCAAGGGAAGTCCCATAAAAGTGAAAGAGTCTGGTCACAGGTCGGAGCAGAGAGAAAAATCTATCACCTATACCATACACACAGAACAGGGAGCAGGCAGGAAGGCCAAGGAGAGAATTTATTCCCCTTTATATAGGCTTAGGGTGGGTTCTTACAACTCTTCCCCAGACTTAATGGCTTCCCCAGCCTTTGGAATTTCCTTCCTGCACTGCCCACACAGGAAAGGATGTTTACTTCCAGCTTCTTTGAGCTCCTTTACATCCTTCCCCCTACTGAGGCTGCCTTCCTGTAAATATCCTCAGAGACCCACCCAAGATAATTAAAAATATCAAGTTGACAACAAAACCTAACCATCACAGGAAGGCATGGTGGCAAGAACTTGAGGCAGCTGGTCACGTTCATTCTACAGTGAGGAAGCAGAGAATGATGAAGGGTGTTGCTCAGCCAGCTCTCTCCTGTTTATCCAGTCCAGGACCCCAGCCCATGCGATGGTGACAGTTAAAGTGTGTCTTCTCATTTCAATTAATTTAATCAAGATAATCCTTCCCAGATACACACAGAGGCTAAACTCATTTACATAATCCCTTCTGGGCTATTCTGAATCCTATTGACAATCAATTTAAACTGTCACAGTGTAAGTCTTGGAGTCTTTATATGTGGTCAAGAAACTCAATTGTGAGCATTCAACACTCTGTTTCCTTGCTGTGAACAAAATGTGACCAGATTTCTCCAACTCCAGCTGGCATGCTTTCCCCTCTCTGATGGACTATGTCTTGGAACTGTAAACTCTTAATCAACCCTTCCACCCTGCTTATGACTTGTCAGTATTTTGTCCCAGCAACAGAAGGATTTACTTTTAGTTCATAGTTTAAGAAGGGATACAGTCTATCGGGCTGAGAAGCATGGAATGGGCATGTAAGGTAGCTGTTCATATTTTGTTCATAGTCAAAAAGAAGAGTTAGGTGAATTCTGCTATTTCACTTGCCTTCTTCTTTTTTATTTAATCCAGGACTCCAGCCCATGGAGTCATGCCATCCACATTCAGGGTGAGTCTCCCCACTTCCTGCCTCTGTTAATCCTTTTTGGAAACACCTTCCCAGACATGCTCATAGGCTTGTCTCCTGTGTGGTTCTAAGCCTGGTCAAGTTGAAATTCAATATGAACCATGTCAGATAGATTAAATCAAGTGTCTCTGAAAAAGTCATTGTTTGGTTCAACTAATTCTTCCTACAAAGATGTGTTACTGCTTGATTTAATTTACTCAACCTCATCTAATCATATACCATTTAATAGATCTTTGCATGTTATCACCATGTAATTTTTCATCTTTCTTTGGCTTGTCATTTTTCTTCCTTTCTTGCTTCCTTCTTTACCCTCTTCCTTCCTTCCTTCCTTCCTTCCTTCCTTCCTCCCTTCCTTTCTTCTTTCCTTCCTTCCTTCCTCTCTTCCTTCCTCCCTTCCTTCCTTTCTTCTTTCGTCTCTTCCTTCTTTCCTCCCTCCCTCCCTTCCTTCATTCCTTTCTTCTTTCCTCTCTTACTTCATTCCTCCCTCCCTTCCTTCTTCCCTTCCTTCTTCCCTTCCTTCCTTCCTTCTCCCCTTTCTTCCTTCCTTCCTCCCTTCCTTCTTTCCTTTCTTCCTTCCTTGTAAAGTCATCTATGTTAGTATTATATATTTCCAAGTCATCATCTTTAATCATTTCCCCTCAACCTGCCACAAAGATGGAAAGGATATTTTTGAAGTTTGTTTTTATAGTACTGAGTATTGATCCTAGGGCCTTGAATATTATAGGAAAGTGCTCTAGCACTGAGTTATAACAGATGTGAAGCTTTATGAAATGTATACAAAATAGCACATTGTCAATAGCTATTATAACGTTGTGAAGGGAAATGGACAAAGTGAAGAGAGGGGAAGCTGTTTATACAACTAATTATTCTGACATTGTGATATACATGCAAAGTGAATTTCAATTTATCATCCAGAGATAATGTACATAGAGAGAACGTATAGTACAAAATACAGCAAAACAGTGAGGAAAAACTGAACCATCCAGGAAGGGTTAACTGAAACAATCTGTTATCCATCTTGGAAAACCAAGTTACTTCCTGCCATATGGTAAATATTGAAGTCAATTGTAAAGCATTGAAAGTTTTAATATAAATGTGCTAATTTTCAACCTTGTGAGACACAAGAATTTCTTAAATGAGATACCAAAACAACATTGTGTAAAGTAAAATGAATGAACAGTATTCTAATAAAATGAAAAACTCCTAATAATCAAGAAGTACTATCAGAAGTAGAAAGACAAACCACACACAGGGACAGAATACCTACAAATATGTAACCAACCAAAAGTTGGTCTTAAAAATAGAAGAATAGGTAAAATTCAATCAACCCAATACAGAAATGAAAATTCATGAATGGGTCAATAAATATAAAAGTCCCTGTCATGATTTGATCCAGGTGGCCCCACCAAACAAATGAATGTATTCTGAATAATCGATCCTCAGCTGATGGAAGTTTGGATTTTACAACCTCAATGGAGCTGTGTTGTTGGGGGCGGGCTTTTGGTGGTTATAAACCAGCTTCCCCTTGCCAATGTTTGGCACACCTTCCTGCCATTGTTTAAAGTGCTGTGGCGGAGGTGATGTCCACCCCTCTGCTCATGCCATCATCTTCCCTGCCAGGATGAAGTCTCCTCTCGAGTCCAAAACCCAAATAAACCCATTCCTCCACAAGCCATTTTGTTTGGGTTCTTTCTGCGCAGCAACTCAAAAGCTGACTGCAATAGTTACATAAAAGAGTTTCCAGTCTCAGGAGAAATTAAGAAAATGCTAATAAAAATCACAATGAGTTTTTAGTTCACCCTTAGAAAATAAGCAAAAAAAATACAACATAAAGTGTTGGCAAGAGGAAAGAATAGTAAAATCGCACAGGCATGGTTACCTCTGTCTATATATTAGCTTCTCTATGCTATGCATGCCTCAAAAGCTATGATGAATGTATTATTACATATTTAATTTAAGAAAGAATAAAATACATGTTTTTGCTTGTGTGTTTGTGTGTATGCACATGTATGTGACCTAATAATACCTCATGTGTTCTCCTGGAACTAGGGGCACTCATCTAGGCCCAACAGAGCTAGGACCCCAGCCCATAGGCCCAGTTGGTGGCCAGAGCCAAATGTCTGGTGTTCTGCTCCATTTCTCTTCCATCCATTCTTCTGAATGGTCCTCTCTTACTGATATTGGGATTTGCTGGTTTTCATGATTCCCTGGTCTCTGCTCCCCTTTGTGGTATTGGGGACACAGAATGCATGGTCATACTTTGCTGTTTTTGTGAGATTTGAACTTTGCAGATTTCAAGTCCCCTCTGGCCCTCATGCTTCTGCAAGACATGCACTTAAACAACCCATCCCCTACCATAGTCAAAACACCACTGGGATAAACCTCCAAACCAGGCACAGTTAGGGGAAGAAAGGATATATTAAAGCTACTGATCCAGAAGTTTCATAATGGTGAAAGAAACTGACCCCCTTTCACAGGCCCAATCATAGAGAGAAACCCATCACCAACAACAAAACAGGAGGGAAAGAAAGGGTTTCTCCCCCTTTATGTAGCCTTAAGGGCAGGGTCTTGCAACCCTTTCCCAGACTTGTTGACTCCCTGAGTCTCTGAAGTTTCCTTCCTGCACCACCTCCCAGGAAACAATGTCTGTTTCTAACTCCCCTGAGCTTCTTTACATCCTGCCCCCAACTGAGAGGCTGCCTTCCTGTGAACAACCTCAGAGACCCACCCAAGATTACTGAAAAGGTCAAGTGGACAACAAAACCTAACCAACACAGTCCCCAAAATTATCTTTTAATAAAAAGAAATGATGCTAGAGAGATGGCTCATTGGTTAAGTTGCTTGTCTGCAATGCCTAATGACCCAGGTTTGATTTCTCAGTACCCACGTAAAGTCAGATACACAAAGTCAAAGTAGCTGGCATTTGCATCTGGAGTTCATTTTCAGTAACTAAAGGCCCTGAAGCACCTATATTCTGTCTCTCTCTCTTTCTCTCTCTCTCCTTGCACATAAAATTAAAAAGGAAACTCAAATGTCTCTCTCCTTTTCTCTCTCTTCTTCTCTTTCATCTTTTTTGACTTTTCTTCTTTTCTCCCTTCCTGTCTTTCCTCCTTTCCTTCCTTCCTTTCTGCCTCCTCTTTCTATCCCCTTCCTTCCTTTCTCCCTGACTTTCGCTCCCTTCTCTTAATATTTTCAAGAATTTAGTTGACTTTTTTTTTTTTGCAAATTCTAGTTTGAATAAAACTGTAAGAAATGACACGCACGTCCTAAGACATCATTTACATTCTGTGGTTGATCTCTATGAGACTTAACAAATGCACTGGCTAATATTTCATTACATAGCTATGAAATAAAATTAAAACCTGGTCTACGTGATCATGAATTCAATATTATTTCCATTACTCCATTTTGAACCCCAGGCTATAGAAATAAGATTCCCCTACACCTCACAAGAGGAAGCATCAAGGATGGACCTAGGGATATGAAATTCAACATCTATGCTTATGATGAAACGACTTGGTTGATGCATTAAGCAAGCCAACAGAAGATTCTCCTTCCTTATTAAGCTTTGACCTTGCATCAATCACACGCTGCTAATTATGTCCCATCACACCCTGATCAATGCCAGTGCCCTCCAAAATCTGTAGTTATAGATCCCCTACTCTAGTGACTACTGACCAAGTACCTGGAAAAAGGAAAAAACGATGGAGAGAGTCTACCATAAATCCTCACGTACACTAGTCACTAAAAATATAGTTATTATTAAATTTATTTTATTCTAGAAAATCTGGTTCAGCTTATGAGAGGAAAAAAAAGCAACAGTTTTGATTATTGATAAAAAAATGGAAAATTATTTTTAGTGCTCAAATCCCAGTTTGTCACATGATATAGCCCTTAATTTCAATGCTGCTGTTTTTATACACATTTATTTGTACAAAGCTCCTCTCCTAAAAGTAGTCTGCAAGTAATCCTGTCATAAGGAAAATATCTCAGGCCATAGCCAGAAGTTTCTTCATTTGCATATAGAGTATATTTCTATCTGCAGGAGGCCAGTTCGACTGGTGAGGTCTGAATTTGCAAAATGATTTAGGGAAACTCTAACTCAGCTAAAATGTCAAAATATACTTTCTAAACTGACAAGATTATAGACTCTTTTTTTAAAAAAATCTTTTTAAAGCTATTTTTAATATTTTTCTTCTTGAATGAACATGTAATGTTTTTAAGCTAGAATAATTTCATTTTAAAATGAAAACAATTGTCATAAGAATTATAAATTTTGTAAGCATTCAATGATTCCTGATGATACAAATCAAAAAAAAAAATTAAACAAAATGTATGAACAGTGGCAAGGTGTTTTGATTTATTATCGGCACTATGAACATGACCAGGAGACCAGGATGATTCTGAAGTTAACAGAGTCTCTGTTCCTTGAGAAGGGAATGGGTCTTTAGACCAGCACATTTAGCATGGATTTTATAATAAGTATGATGTGTTCATTGAAAACAGGATTTATCTTGACTTCTATTCATCTCAGAGCAAGTGGTTGAACTAACCTTGCTCACAATAGGATGCTTTGAAGCCTTCATCATTTGTCATTCATCATTTTAAAGCCAGGGCATTTTTTTGATTTGTGAATATGTGGCTCAGCTAGGAAGTTCTTTTGCTTTGGGACAGATTCACTATACTCAAGAGGGTCTATTGGGCAACATATGGGTCGAAGGTCTAGAAACGTTTCTTACAGATCCAGTGATTGGCTGTTGGTCATGTTGATGGGACATCTATCTCTGCTCCCTAGCACCCCAGAATGGATCTACACAAATGTCCTTTTCTAAAAGTCCCAAGAGGGAAAAGTCTGAACTTGGCACTGACTCCTCATTACTTCTGCTCCAACATTGTTCTATACAAGTCATCCAGGGGAGGCTGGATTCAAGAGGTAAGAAACAGATTTTACCGATAATGGCAGTGAAGAACCAGACAGACTCCATCTTGAAGTCAGAAGCCATTTTTTAACAGAGTTCTATTTAATCTGACCTTGAACTTGCCTGGAATTTCTATGACTGTGCTCTTCCCCTCCCAAGAGTTTCTCCCCCCTGACTATGCTATCACTCATCCCAGAATCTATGTTACTCTCTCCTTGACTATGATGAGACGCATGCCATCCAGGGAAATATGCCAATTTTTTTAAGGTTGACTTATTATTTATTTATTGTCCATAATGAATTACAATATTTAATGGGCAAACAATGAGTTGTTATCCCTAGTTCCCCAATGCCCCTCTTCCCCATCCCCACTCAGCTGGATATCCTCCTCCATGGGCCTTCTGGATCAGTCCTTGGGGCAGGGGACCATGGATAGCCTAGTAGTTAGCCCAGTTCTGCCAGCCCTAGTATGTTGTTACTGAGGGGGCCCATGCATCTGGATATTCAACCCCATCCAGGGTTCTCACAATCTTTCCACCCCCCCTTCCACTCATTTCCCTGAGTCATGGTGGGTGAGTATTAAGGCTGCTTTATTGTTGAGAACTTAGGGGTCTCGGTACTACTATTTTAGGTTGTGTCGAAAATCATTGGTGTCTGTCTCACTGGCTTATCCTGTGTTGACTGATTGGCTGTGGTTATGGGTCACTTGTTCATCTCATCATTCTTTGCAGAGTTCCATATGGATCCTCCACAGTATGTCTGGGGTGGCTCATCTCTTGCCAGGATATCAGCTATCAGCCTGTGGTTCCTTGGTAGGGTTGGATGAGCCACTGCTCTCTCACAGCGTTCTGAAAGATACAAACAGACTCTCCATTGGAGAGTGAGATCAGTATAGGTTAACTGAGATACACATTTCTGGATTACCTGGATTCTATTTTTAGTAGCCTCTCCATCACTCACTCCCATAGTGCATCTCTCCTTGGGGGCCCAAGAGTCTGGCTCCCAGTGCATATTGCCCTAAGTTCCCAGTTCCAGTTAAGGGCTCCCCCTCACTAAGTGGAATATTTAGCCAAATTTAAAAGCTATTGATTTCCTCCCCCAGGCTTTGGCTCCTCCATTGCACAAGTGCTCCTTTCTTAGTTTGCTATTCTCTCCCATTAGGAAGTGTGGTCAGCCTACTCACGGCAGCAGACTGTGTTTCATGCCAGTGGTCTCTGTTTGCTCCAGCTGTCGTTGACCAGCTTCCCTTGGCAGCTTATGCAGTGCCTTCCAGCACTGCACTGACTACCATCTGGGGGCTAGATACCATTCTGGAACTCACAGGGTCTCTCAATGCTGATCGATGGTTTTCTGTGGTTTCTTCAGCAACAGGATTTTGCCTCAGGCCTGCTGTGGGCATTCAAGAGCTTTAACAGAATCCTGTCTTTTTTGGGGACCTCATGGGTCCCTTTGGTCAACAGCTCAGTGAGGGAACGAGCCAGTGACTTGGACCAGGAGTTGCCAGACTGATCAATTTTTCACCAGCTTAGACTCTCTCCCCTTCTATTCACAGCCCCTCTTGCCAGAAGACGCCCACTACTTGCTCAATAGCTTACAGTATGCTTGTGAGGATTTTATGATTTTGAACCCATTTTTGTTTAGCCTCATGCTTAAGTCATTCCCCTCCCCCTATCCCTTATCCAGCTCAATTCATAATAGCCAAGAATTGGAATCAATCAAAATGCCCTTCTATGGAGGAATGGAAAACAAAATTTTGGTATATTTACACGATGGAATTCTATTCAGCTGAAAGGAAAAATCACATACCCAAATTTAGGGAAAAATGGTCTGACTTGGAGCAGATCCTACTAAGAGATCTCTCAAAGAACAGAGAGAGTCAAAGACCACATATTCTCCCTCATATGTGATACTTAACCAGGCTAACCGTAAACTCTACGGAGACCAGTAGAAAGAAGTGAGAGGCTATATTGGGAATTTTAAAATAGCCTACCTGGGCAATTTCTGTGTGATACACAAGATCACAATAAAAATTACAAAAGATTTAGAATTGAAAAAAGGTTAAATTATTACATAACAAAATCTATGCGAGGTAAATAAAATAATCTGATGAGTACATATGGCTAAGTTTTTAGCACCCAATTCAATTGTCATAAATAAGAGATATTCAAACTGAATGAATCTTTTTTCTTCACATTTATAAGCTCTGAAAAGAAATAAGAGAAATTGTATGTAAAAAGAAAGAGAAAAAAAGTAAAGGGGCTGGAGAGATGGCTCATTGGTTAAAGTACTTGCCTATAAAGACTAATAACACTGGTTCAATTCCCCAGTACCTATATAAAGTCAGATGTACAAAGTGGCACATGCATCTGGAGTTCATTTGCAGTGGCTGGAGGCCCTGAAGTGCTCATTCTCCCCCCCCTCTCTCTCCCTCTCTCTCTCTCTCTCTCCCTCCCTCCCTTCTTATCTTTCCTCTTCCCCCCCTCTCTCTGACTTGCTCTGCTTGCAAATAAATAAATATTAAAAATAACAAAGAACAAACTATTTATTTATTCATTTATTTATTTGCAAACAGAGAGAAAGAGAGGGAGATGGAAAATATATGGGCAGGCCAAAGCCTCCATCCACTGCAAAAAAAAAACTCCAGACACATGTGCCACTTTATGCATCTGGCTTTATGTGGGTAATGAAGGACTGAACTTAGGCCATCAGGCTTTAGAAGCAAGTGCCTTTCATCTCTAAGCAATCTCTAAGAGTCCAAGAACAGATCTTTCTAAAGATAAATACTAATAAATTTTACATGTAAAATTCACTTAGAGACAGTAACAAGGTGTTATAATCACACATTTAAATAAAAACCATTCTGTTTTCACAAATGGGAAGCTGTGTTGCAAATAGAAAATTTTCAAACATTAATATATAAATCAAAATTACACAAGAGTCTTTATTAAAACTCTGTAAACTTAACCTAATGTTTATATGTAATAAAAGGACCACATGTAACCAAGTTACTTTTGAAGACGGAGAAGGTGGAAGAAAATTATTACTGTGGCTGAAAATCTTGTTATGAAACTGTAATAAAATAAAAAATAAAGGTATATAAATAAATAAACTGCTCTGCAGAAGAGGCAAGAGAATTCACAATATGAATTGTGGTAACTGAATATAAAAAAGTTGATTTTACAAATTCTGAAGAAAGAATAAAGGTGTGGTATATTGTGCTAACATCATTCTGTATCCACTAAGAAGGAAAAGTAAATTAATGGTTCACAAAAGTAAGTTGTGAGAAGATTAAATTCCACACTTTGAGACTTTAAAACTTTTAGAAGACAACAAAGCCACAATATCTTCATATACCTCTCTCTCTCTCTCTCTCTCTCTCTCTCTCTCTCTCTCTCTCTCTCTCTCTCTCTCTCACACACACACACACACACACACACACACACACACACACATACATGTCCCCAAATGGCAAATAGTCAGAGGAAAACAGAAAACACCATTAATATTAATTAAATCAGCAACTTTAATCATCTGAAACAAGTCAGGGTGAAGGCTGCTGATTGTGGCGAATGAATTAAGACATCAATGTTAATTCCAGTATCAACCCCTCTGGAGCTAACTGGATGGATTAAAATATGTACATCCATATGTACATATTTGTCAACATAAATACACATATGCATGTGTGCTTATAGGACTTGTGTGCATTTCTGACATTAATATAGTTCATGCATAAGTGCATCATATTTATGTATGAAAATATAGATTCTTGTCATGCTAACTGCTTTAGGATACATCTCATTTCTTGGAGTATGTATCAGTAAGTGAATGTGTAGGAGGTTGTTTCAACAATTTCCCACTCAACAGATGTTTAGATCATCCCAGCTGTGCACTCAAAAATAATACATTATAATGAGAGCTGCACATGAAAAGAAGTTGAAAATGCAAAGGAGACCTCTATAAATAGGACAAAGTGATGAAAACCATACAGAGTGT
Source organism: Zapus hudsonius (assembly GCA_004024765.1). Classification (NCBI taxonomy): domain Eukaryota; kingdom Metazoa; phylum Chordata; class Mammalia; order Rodentia; family Dipodidae; genus Zapus; species Zapus hudsonius. Next base: position 17,873 of record PVHP010023564.1, read on the forward strand.
TAAACCACCATCGCATGTGTGGTAGTTACCTTCATGTTGCTGGAATAAAACACCTGGCCCAAAGCAGCTGATGATAGGAGGAAAGCATTTATTTTGGCTTACAGTCTCAAGAGGAAGCTCCATGATGGTAGGCATGGCATGAGCAGAGGCTGGACATCACTTCTACAGCAGGTGGAAAAAAAAAAACAGAAGGTGAATGGCAAGGGAGATCTAGCTAGAACACCCCTAAACCCATCCCCAACAACACACCTCCTTCATCAAGACTCTGTCTTCCAGATTTCCATCAGCTGGGGAACAAAGCATTCAAAATACATGAGTTCATGGGGATGTCTGATTCCAACCACCACACTATGGCTGGTTAACTCCAATCTTTGCAGAATGCAGTTGGAGAACCTCAAATGCACAGGTTGCCTGTCCCTTTAATTCTAACAGTCCTCTGTAGTACTTACCCCATTCTATTGCTACTAGAGCATTTTTACTTAAACATAGTGCTTCTTCTTCAAGATCAGACGTCCTCCTCAGGTGCTGGAAAGGTGGCTCAATACATAATGTGATTGTCACCAAAAGTATGAAGCCTGGAGTTCAGATCCCCAGCACCCACAGAAAGGCCTGGTAGATATGGCAGTATTTAACCACAGTGCTTTGAAGGCAGAAACAGAATCCCCAGGGCAAGCTTCTAGCTGGGCTAAACAAATCTGTGAGCTCTGATTTGAAGTGAGAGTCCCTGCCTCAGTGAATAAAGTAGAGGGTAATCAAAGAAGACATCTGATGTCAATCTCTGGCTTCTACACACACACACACACACACACACACACACACACACACACACACACACACACACATAAAGTCTTCCTCTTGTTCAGGAGGTGACACAAGTTGTCATTTATCCAACCCTCTCGGAATCCTCTCCAGTTTTATTTTATTTTTTAATATTTTTTTAAATATATATTTATTGTCCATAATGAGTTACATTATTTAGTGGGCAAACCATGCGTTGTTATCCCGAATTCCCCAATTCCCCCCCTCCCCATCCCTAATCAGTTGTATATCCTCCTCCGTGGGCTGTCTGTATTAGTCCTTGTGGCAAGGGATCCTGTATATATTAGTACTCATTTATTATCAATAATTAGATACATTGTATGAGTAAATGCTGTGATGGTACCCTCATTTCCCTCCTCTCTGTCCCCTAACTACTGGTGACCCTCTTTGGGGTACATACTGGATCTGTCCAAGAGGTAAGGGGTTATGAATTTCACCAGAGGTAGCAAGTTTCTCCCCTTTGTGTGTTGTTGCTGAGGGGGACAATGACTGGATATTCTCCCCCACCAAGGCTCTTACAATCTTTCTACCCCCTCTTCCGCTGAGTTCCCTAAGTCATAGTGGGTGAGTTTTAAGAGAGATAAACAAGAGACCAATCACCACAGCAAGTCATAACCCATGAAAGGTCAATGGAGACAGACACCAATGATACCTAACACAACCCAAAGCAGAAGTCCAGAGACACTTAAGATCTCACCAATAATCCAGTTTCATTTTAAACCCACAATCTACCATCAAAGCTATTCTCATTAGATCATTCCCCCTTGAAGTCTCCAACATTACTGATTTGTGATTACTAATCTATGTGGATTGTTTTCTCCCAGGCACTATGGGAGCTTCCGTTCTTCTCTCTAATGCCATCTACTCAAGGACCAAAGAGCACTTTTGAAATTCTACAGTTGCCTAGTTTTGTTTTTACTTTCTTTTCTTAGACTTGAGATTGTCCCCCAGTGTCTTTCAATCTTTTAAACCGGTCCCTTTTATCCTAAGAAGCCTGAGCATATGATTGTTTATTCATACATTCTATGACTAATTTAAAAATTGTGAGATGTGCAGGTTACAAGAAAGTGATATATCTGATTCATAAGAGGTAGAGCTGTTTATGTATTCAAATTATGTAACTAGGAGGAGGGAATAAAGCAAGTTGTAAGATAATGCCTGGACTGTCGCCAAGTCATCTTTAATTTTGTTCCTCCCATTTTCCCATAACCAAAACAAAATAGAAGATTTTATTTTTCTTTTTTTTCAGTTGTATTTTACCATGCATCCAAGGAACTTGCTTTCTTTGTGGAAAAATGAAGTTAAAAAAAAAAGTTTGTCTAGAGTTTTAGATCAGCTGGTAGAGTGTGTGGCATAAGCCTGGCATGGTGGTGCAGGTCTGTCATCCCAGGACTCAGGAGGTGAATGAAGATAGGAAGATCACAAGTTCAAAGCCAGTCTTGGCTACATAGTGAGTTTGAGGACAGCCTGGGCTACTGATTTTCTGCTTCCATACCCTCCTTCCTCTCATCACATCCACTTTTGTTCTTTGCTTCTGTGGTAGTCAGCCACACATAACTGGGATGAATTGCCAAACCAGGCACAATTTGGGGAAGGAAAGTATTTATTGAAACTAACAGATCCAGGGGAAGTTAAGGAAAAATGCTGGTCCCCTTTCACAGATCGAAGCAAAGAAAAGACAGAAGCCCACCACCAGCACCTCAAGCAAGCACACTCCAAAAAACTAGCAAACAAGAGGAACTCCAGGCTTGAGCTCAGACTTCTTTTTGTATATGTAAAGCTAGAATTCCAGACCCACCCCAGAAACACCTTAGGGCTGAACCCTGGGATCTGGCCAAGGTGACACACCTCCTCAAGCCAGAAGTGGCTGGAGACAATTTACAATCATAATAAACTTTTGAATCTCTTGGGGGACATTATTCAAACTACCACAGCTTCCATATTACTTCCTGAGATGTTTTAGTTTTGAAGTTATCCATGTGGCTCAATGTGGCTTATCAAAGTGTTCTTTGTTTCTTTGATGAAGTCATTGATCCAACATCCCTCATTAGCATCCTTCCTCAGGGATCCATGCACCCCAGTACCATGGTTTCCTGAGAAGTCACCAGTTCCAGAGTCTCCACGTGCAAACACACAACCGTTTCCTCTGCCTTTTCTGTTCCGTTGAAAGTGAATTCTGCTTCAGTTTTTATTCTGAAGAAGAAAGTGTGGATTGCCCATTTTAGGATGATGGGATTCTTGAGGGAAGTTCAGAATAAACTGAGGCTTATAATTGCATCTGCAAATAGATGTTGCCTAAAACATCTACATCACCCTGTCTGTAGGGCAGGCAGAGCCAGCTCCACAATTCAAATAAACAAACCTGATGTTTAAATGGGCAGCAAATCAACTCTACTTGGACTAGAATTGTAATGATATGTTTTATAGTTTCTTGAGGCCATATTGCATCATTTCAAAGCCAGCAATCAAAAATTTCTTAATAAGATTGAAGCTCTCTTAGGCAAAATAACACACTGTGCCACGCATAATCCCAGCTTCTAGGAAGCTGAGGCAGGAGGATCACAAATTTGAGTCCAGGCTTAGTTGTACATGAAGACACTGTCTCACACACAAAAAAATAAAAACAGAGAGAGAGAGATGAGAGAGGGAGAGAGGGAGGGAAGAAGAGAGGGAAGGAGGAAGGGAAGAAGGGAGGAAGGATGGGAAGAGAGAAGGAAAGGGTAAAGGAAAAGGAAAAAGGAAAGCAGATGGAGAAAGGGAAAGAGGAATGGGCACAGAAAGAGGAAAGGAGAGAGGTGGAGATGAGAAAGAAAAGGACAAAAGAAAGAGTAAGGGGAGATGGTTGGAGCTCATTTCTCTTCAGTTTTTATCTTTGTAAGGAGAAAATGGCAGGATGATCACTATCGTCTGGCATTTAGTGTTAAGCTTGGGGAAGTATATATGGAGCCCTTTTCCTGTCATAGCTCCTTAGACTTCAGCAGTCTTCTCAGAAGGGTTTTCAATTCTTGCAAACCCCACAGGTGTAGTTAGGAAGGAAACACTCACTCGTAAGGAACGGTGCACTGTGCTTTGGAAAAGGCTTGTTTTTGTCCCTCAAGAGCTCACATCTTGAAAGCTTGGTCCTCAGTGCGGTTAAAAAGTTAAAAAGTGTGGACCTGAAGAGGTGGGACCTACATCATGGGGATGTTCTCATGGGACCTCACTTAGTTCTCATAAAAGGGTCGGAATGAAACATCAAGCTGACCTTCCAAGAGTGTCTTTTTGTATTGCCAAGACGTCTCTTACTCTTTTTTTAATTATTTTTAAAAATACCTTTATTATGAATAAGTTTATACATTGTATGAGCAAATCTTGTGAATGTGTCCCCATTTCTCTCTCCTCTGTCCCCTACCTACTGGGGTCCTTCCTCTGTGTGCATATTGGATCTGTCCATAAGACACAGGGTTATAAACTGCACCAGAAGTAGCCAGTTTTTCCTCCTTTTTTTTCCTTCCCCCTGTGTATTGTTGCTGAGGGGGGCGATGTCTCTGGATATTCTCCCCTACCATGGCTCTTACATTCTATCCTCCCCCTCTTCCCCTCAGGTCCTGAGCCATAGTGGGTGAGTTTTGAGTCTGCTTTGTTGTTGAGATCTTAAGTATCTCTGGATCTTTGCCCTGGGTTGTGTTGGGTATCATTGATGTCTGTCTCCATTGACCTTTCATGGGTTATCAGACTTGCTGTGGTGATTGATCTCTTGTTTGTCTCATCACTTTCTCGTAGGTTTCATTTGAGCCCTGTGTGAAGGCTAGGTGTGCTTTGTCTCCTGACAGGATGTCAGCCATCATCCAATGCCTTCTTGGTGGAATTGAGTTGTCCCAGGCTCTCTCACTGCCTTCTGATAAACAACTACTTGGGTACCAAATTTCAAAGACAAATGGTAGATTGATAGCATTTCTTCACTCTGCCTAAATATTTTTAATATGTTGTATAAAATGTTGCATTGTTTAAAAAAATGGTATCCAAATTCATACCGATGAAGTCACCTTCTGTGAGCCCTTTATATACACTGAATATATTTATGCACGAGAAGGTGGTTTTGCTTTACATAAATACATAATGATTAAAAATGTAAAATTTATGGGCACCAGAAGAATATCAGGCCATTGTGTACTCCTATTTGTTTCTATAGTTTTCTGTCCTGAGTTCTTCTTCCTAACTAATCCCACAATTTGTCTTTTTTCTTTTTAACTTATTCAAATTCTTCTAATGGATAATGAAATCTTGGGTCTATCTACAGAAGATTATCTGTTCTTGTTCTTTTATTTTTTTCTGCTGTATATCGCTTTTAAAAACTGTTTAATTTTAGAAATTTATCAAATCCATTTCAGACAGCAAAATCTGATATATTTTATGGCACTTCTCGAGTTGGTGTTATGCATAATAGAACACAAATAATTCAAAAAGATTACTTGTAAACTGTACGCTTAAAATGGTTGGGTTGAAAAATTCCATGTTGTATGCATATCACCAAAATGAAAAATAAAAATAAAGTGAAGAAGTCAAAGATTAATTTTGCTGAATATATGGTGTTATGGGATATTTACTAATTTCTTAAAGAAATATTAAAATTTTATGGACCTAAATTTACTTTCACTTGCAAAATTAAATCAAATTTTAAATATCATAACATATATCTAATTGACATCTACTAGCAATAGATGTACATGCATTAATGCTTCTAGTTAACACTGTAGGCATACAGATTGCTAAATAAAATACATTTTATGACTCGATATAGCTATGCACTTAGAAAGAACTTGCTAAGAATTTCATATACATACTTTTGCAGGAATATTAATGTACAAGCACACACAAATATTGACATATGAAATGTTGGAATGTTATTTGATGGATGCAAAAAAATACAAATTTATTTCTACTTATTTGTCATTAGAGTATCTAGAAGCAACATATTTTTACTGGTACCAAATATATAAAGGAATCTCTCATAAAACAATGATTACAATAATAAATGGAAACACTTAAAAACTACTTTCAGGGTCTGCGAAGATAGCTCAGTAGTTAAAGGAGCTTGCTTGCAAATCCTGTCAGCTAGAGGTCAGCTTCCAAGGCATTCACGCAGTAGCAGTAAGAGGTTCTGGCATGCACACAAGCATACACACACACACACACACACACACACACACACACACACACACGGCATGAGCAAATAAATAAATTTTAAAATTACTGTGAAATGCTTATTGATTCACAGAAAATTACATCAGAACAGAAAGATGCTAAATAATTTCCCCATTCTCTCAGTTATTGCACATCTTATAATTATAGTACAATAACAAAAATAAAAGTTTGATCTTAACACCGGTGTTTCTAAGTCTATGTTATTTTATTTGTACAGTCGTGTAACCACCACTGCAATCAAGATCCACAATGGTTCTATCACTACAGACCTTCCATAGATTCCCCTTCATAGTTACACCCGTGTCTCCTACCCACATGCCTAGCTAAAGATAACCCCTTATCTCTTCCCTGTCTGAAATTTTGTCATTTGGAAAATGTTCCATAAATGAAATGATTTAGGTTGTGACATTTGGAGATCTAGGTAGGCTTCCATTGTCCAGAGTTTGCAGCTTTGAATGATCGAGTTATATAAGCCATGAGCTGTAGCTACCTTTTTGCTGCTCAAGGGGAAGTTTCACGATGCATCTCAGAGCAGAGGCTGGGCATCACATCCTGCCATAGCAGCTGGCAGGAAGCATAAAGATTGAGTGAATGCTAGCAAGGGGGAGTGCTTTATAACACCCTGAAACCCGCTCCCAGCAACACACCTCCCCCAGCAACATACCTCCCAAACTGTCACCAGCTGGTGATTATGAGGCTTAACCACAAACACATGAGGCTGGGAGGGGGGTTGGGGGCACCACATTCAAACCACCATACCATGTTACAGAAGAGTTCTGATTTGTTTCAACACAACCCACTGGGAAGTGCTTGTATTATTTCGAGGTCTTAGACATCATTGGTATAGTTGATGTGAAAGAATACATAGAAGACTTTGTGCAGACAATACTGGCATTTCTGTTAAGTACCCAGAAGTGTCATTGGTGTTCATCCTATGCCATTTGCGTGCTTGTCTTTCACTTTCTGTTTTATTTTTGTTCTTTCAAGACAGAATCTTATGTAAACCAGGCTGGCCTGGATCTCACGAAGTAGTTGAGGATGACCTTGAACTTCCCACCTCCACCTCACAACTGCTGGGATTGCAAGCATGCAACACCATGCCTTAACTTCCTTTTATCATTGATTGTGGATCTGACTGGGGAGATGGTTTTGTGGTTAAAAGCACTTACTTACAAAGCCTGCTGGACTGGGTTCAGTTCCCCAGTACCCACATAAAGCCAGATGCACAAAGTGATGGTTGATCAGCTTCATGAAATTTAATGTGTGCATTTGAATGAGTGTAGATATATGCATACACCCACAACATTAACCATCATTATCCAAGTAATACATAGATCAATCACCTCAAAATATTCCATTATCTTTATGTGTGCATGTGGTTTTCCTTGATTTGAGCTTGTTGGTGTTATTTATTTCTTTCATTTTACAAGAAACTGCCGAGCTGTATTTTAGTATAACTATATCAACTTTTCTAAATTTTCATTTATTTATGTATATGAGAGACACAATGAGAGGAGGGGACACACACACACACACACACACACACAGAGAGAGAGAGAGAGAGAGAGAGAGAGAGAGAGAGAGAGAGAGAGAGAATGGTGCACCAGGGCTACCTGCCACTGCATACAAACTCCAGACGCACATACCACTTTACTTTGTACATCTGGTTTTACATGGATACTGGGGAATTACATGGATACTGGGGAATTACATGGATACTGGGGAATTGAATCTGGACCATCAGGGTTTTCAAGAAAGCATCTTGAAACACTTGAGTCATCTCCACAGCCCCAATGTTTTTTTTTTTTAATTTATTTTTTTATTTACTGATTTGCAAAAGAGGGAGAGACCAAAGAGAGATTAAATAGAGAAAATGTGTATGAGAGAGAGAGAGAGAGAGAGAGAGAGAGAGAGAGAGAATGGGTGCGCAAGGGCTATCTGCCACTGCAAATGACCTCCAGACATATGTGTCATGTGCCACTTTGTGCACCTTGTTTTACAAGGGTGAAAGGGTATCAAACTCAGCTCATCCATCAGGTTTCGCAAACATGTACCTTTAACTGCTGTGCCATCTCTCTAGCCCCTAAATATGACGATCATTTCAAATTGTCACTAGGCAGGTAGACTTGCTAGCATGCTTCCCCATGTTTGATATCATCAGTAGTTGGCTAGTTGTTGTGACAGGTGTACTGTCACATTTTGTACTTTTAGTTTGTGTTCCCCTGGTCCCTGGTGATATTGAGAAGCTCTACACGTGTGTATTTTCCATCCACATATCCCTACAGACCTACTATTTCCTCAAGCATTTCCCCATTTCTAATTTCCTTTTTGTTTTTCCTTTTCAGCTCTTAGAGTTCTTTATAGATTCTACATATCAGTCCTTTATCACATATGAGAATGGCAAACGTGCAGTAGCATTGTGAAAGGGAATGGTGGGCTATTCCAACAACACCTCTCTTTTCTGATCTGTAAAGTGGAGATAAGCCTCATTGAATGCCTGTAATTATTACATAATAATATATAAAGAAAACACATTGATGTGTTCTAACACGTGCCTTTATATATTGTTATCATTTGGTCCACAATTATTTTTTTTTAAATATTTTATTTATTTTTTGAGAGAGAGAGAGAGAGAGAGAGAGAGAGAGAGAGAGAGAGAGAGAGAGAGAGAGAACGCACCAGGGCCACCACCTTGTGGGTCTGGCTTATGTGGGTACTGGGGAATTGAACCCTCGGCCTTAGGCACTGGAGGCATGTGCCTTAACCGCTGAGCCATCTCTCCAGCCCTGGTCCACAATTATTGATACGACCAATAATTGTATCCAACTTTCCGTTATCCTAGTCGATGATGCACAGCTTTCCGTTATCCTAGTCGATGATGCACAGTTTAAGCTTAAAAGTAAAGCAAAACTAGAGAAAATATTGACTTAAGTCAGCATAGTGGCACATGCCTGTAGTAGCTTCATTTGAGAGGGTAAAGCAGCGGGATTGTGAGTTCAAGGCCAGCCTGGGGAACATATCAAGACCCCGTCTCAGGGGGGAAATAAACAAAAAACAAAAAACTTAATTTAAAAATCTGGTTTTAGGGCTGGAGAGATGGCTCAGTACTTAAAGCACTTGCTTGCAAAGCTTGACAGCCTGAGTTCAGTTCCCCAGTAAACACACAAAGCCAGATGCACAAAGTGGCAATGCATATGGAATTCATTTGCAGTGGCAGGAGACCCTGGATTCCTCTCCTCTCTTCTCCTCTCCTCTCCCTCTCCTCCCCTCCCCTCCCCTCCTCTCCCTTCCCCTCTCCTTTTCTCCCCTCCCATTCCTTCCCCTCTCCTTTCCTCTACCCTCCTCTCCTCTCCTCTCTTCTCTCTTCTCCTCTCCTCTCCTCTCCTCTCCCTCTCCTCCCCTCCTCTCCCCTCCTTCTCCTTTCCTCT
>PVHP010023565.1:0-27839 GCA_004024765.1 Zapus hudsonius
CTCCAAGAGACTTGTGTTATTGGTTAGAATCATTGAACTTGGAGTTAGAGATTGATGGTGCCCTGTTTGTTTTAAATCTTGTATTGGTCAATCTGTTTTTGCTGTGCCTCATGTTTTGCATTGTGAATGTTCTGTGCCATTACGGGTTTATTTTTGGTATTATGGCTCAATTGAAAGCTGTGGGGACTTAAGAGTTGAGTTGAACACATTGTATTTACATCATGTGATTATTAGTTTGTGGGGGCCAGGGGCAGACTGTCATGGTTTGACCCAGGGGTCCCCCACAAACCAATGAATGTGTTCTGATAGATCGATCCTCAGCTGATGGCAGTTTGAGTTTTACAACCTCGATGAAGCTGTGTTGTTGGGGGTGGGCTTGTGGGATTATAAACCAGCTTCCCCTTGCCAGTATTTGGCACACCTTCCTGCCGCTGTTTGCAGTGCTGTGGCAGAGGTGATGTCCAGTCCTCTGCTCATGCCATCATTTTCCCTGCCAGGATGGAGTCTCCCCTCGAGTCCGTAAGCCAAATAAACCCATTCCTCTACAAGCCACTTTGTTTGGGTTCTTCCTGCGCAGCAACTAGAAAGCTGACTGCAACACCCAATGTGCTATTGTTTAGATTTGGGGGTTGATTAGGTTAAGTGAGTGCCCTTCTAAGAAGAAACAGGGTGAGAGTTCTTTCTACCATGTGTGGACAGAGGGAGAAACTGGCCATCTGTTACCTAGGAAGCAGGCCTTCACCAAGCATCTGATCAAACAGGCACCTAATTACAGGCTTGTCTGCTCTAACTCTGAGAAATAGGTCTGTTGTTTAAGCCACCCAGTTTGAGCTGACTAGTACCCAGAACACCAGAACCATATTCCTTGAAAGGTTACTTCCATGCAGCTGGGTGAGTGGTGGATTCAGAGAATACGAGCCCCGCCCAAAACCGAATGGAGGTACCTCAGACCAAAATATAACCACAGATTCATCTCAACCTGCCCATATTTATTCCTCACAAGAAACTGTGGAAAAACTTAAACTCCTCTAAATCTTAAATTTTTCATCTTGATGAATGAGGAAGACTACACAAAAGTATTGCCTGTTTTCTCATGCTTAAAGTCACTAATGCATCCCTGAAAGTCCTAGATTCTTCAAGAAAACTCTAATGCATATACCTCCTAAATTTTAAATAGAAGACTTGTATTATAACTGAAACTGAAGCACATCTGAAACATATTAAGTAATATTTCCCAGATGAGAGTGGGAAGTGCTTAAGCGTCACTCCCAGCAATCAATAATGTATACATGTATATGACCAATTAACCAATAAGATAGTTAACAAATGGATCTTTCCATAACTAATGGATTGGCCTCTCGGGATCAGCAGAGTCATTGTTAACAGAGGGATTCTTTTTTAAGAAACAACTTACATGGGATTTTAGTGCTCTATCAATGATATTTGAAATATTAACTCAAGACTTCTTCACTTTTTAAGCATGGCACTTTGATTTAAATTTTTGAAATGTAAACATCAGCCAAAATACTGAGAAACCTACATTTTCTGAAGCTTAAGTAATAAATGCAGCAGGAGGAATTTTATAGGGAGATTAGTAACCAGTGAACACAGGCCTGTAGACATGAAAGTGCTGAAATATGAAAGCGCTTGCTAATCCAATTTTTTACCAGGAATTTAAAGAACATTACCTAAGGCATAAAAGGGAAGGAAAACTAGATAAAGCAAGACTCAAGAATATTAATGAACAGAGAAAAAGCAGCTGTCTCTGGTGTCTCATTAGCGATTTTTTTTCACTTTACAAAGCAATGCTAGGCACATTTCCTGATTGCCATAGACCTCTTAGTGAGGCAAGAAGGAGGTTTTTATTTTTTCTTTGTCTTGAGTTCAGTTAGGTTAAGGAACCAGCCCAAAATCATACACAGGACCTGGAAAGCAAGTACAGAGACTTCCAACCCCAAGTTTATTTTGTGTGCATTCTTTTTTAAAAAAATTATTTATTTATTTGCAAGCAGAGACATACAGACACAGAGAGACACAGAGAAAGAATGAGCATGCCAGGGCCTCCAGCTATGGCAAATGAACTCCAGACACATGGGCCACTTTGTGCATCTAGCTTATGTAGGTACTGGGGAATTGAACCTTGGTCCTTAGGCTCTGGAGGCAAGCGCCTTGACTGCTGAGCCATCGCTCCAGTCCTCATTCTTAATTCCTACTTAAGAGTGCAGCCACGGAAAGAGCCATCCTCCTCATCAGCCCTCCACCAACAGTAAATGCCAGGTGACTGGGAGGTAAAAAACCTGCACTTTCATCAGTCACTAATCAACTGTCTTGGCCTGGATGAGCACAGTCCATTTGTGGCAAGTTCCTAAATCTCTTTACCAGAACTTTCCTGAAACAGCAGTTTCTTATCTGCTTTCCAGAGTACCTGGCAATCATAAGCCATGTCCAGAACAAAACTGTAGGAAACTACAGCTTGGCCTTCATCTCCACAGTGTTCCGCCAAGATCTCCATATACCATCTCCTCACCTTAACACTCACTACAAGGACCCACTCCAGCTTTCCCAGAGATTGAGCCTTCTCTATCTGTTACTTCTTCACAACAAGGCACAGAATGCTGAGGGTACGTGAGAACAGAAAGAATACCAATCAAGATCTGGTATGTTGTGGAAACCCCAAATCTCATGACAAACCATAATATAATTTCTCACTCATATCAGGTCATTTTTGGACCTCATGTGTTTTGGTGCACTTTGGCGTGGGACACAGAAAAAATAACTTTCCATTAGTACCTTGGTTCCACATTTGAAAATAATCAGGACTCTCCACATTGAAAAGGGCAGACTGAGCCTTCCTCCTGGATATCATTATACGAGATATAACCCCCAATTAAGGGAGGTGGGTTGATCAGACTGAAATGCCAATAGAAAGTGGAGAGAGCTTAATCCTTAAAAAAAAATCCTAAAACCGTTGGATCTGGCTTGTAAATCCCAGGGCCAGATGTAGGTTACTCCCCACCCCACCCCCACAGCAAGCAGTTGACCAGGGAGATTTGTGAGGTCCCCAAAAGACTGCAGGCTATAGCCAAACACTTGGTTACCCAATAGAGCTAAAAGGTAAGACCCTATTGTTTCAGACACCACAGGGTGCCATCTCTGGACACAGAGAGACCACATGGGAAATGAGAGAAAGCCAGTCCTCTCCTGGTAAACTTTCATGGCACTGGAGAGTGATAATGGTCACCAACAGCATGAATAAGCAGGAGACCCTGCAAGCTATGCAATCAACCAGCCAGATAAGAAGTACACACTCGTGCAATAGTGGCACATGGCCTTTGTGGGTGACCAATTGCCCTCTGATTGGACATGAGGCCCACTGAGTGGGCTAGAACTCATATTTGGTACTAGGAACCAAGTCAGCACCTTATGGCCAGGAAAATCACAGCCCCCACGAGAAGCCCCATTATTCTCTTGACAGGTTAAGTAGGCATCCTGATCAAAATGTCTCTTATTTCCTGCTAGGTACCTGAGGGATTGGCATGTGGGAACCTATGAATAAGTTATTTTGATTTAAGCTGAATAGGTGAAAATAAAAATGTTGACTCAGAAAAAAAGTCTCTCAAATTTCTATGCATATCCGCTTTAATCAAAGCTGCTCTCACCCTTGGTTGAAGAACCTGTATTATTTTATAGATTGTAGAGGAGAATACTGGGGAGATTCAAGATTTTTTTTAAAATATTTTACTTATTTGAGAGAGAGAGAGAGAGAGAGAGAGAGAGAGAGAGAGAGAGAGAGAGAGAGAGAGGCACAGAGAGAATATGGGCGCACCAGGGCTTCCAAGCCACTGCAAGTGAACTCCAGACACATGCGCCCTCTTGTGCATCTGGCTGTATATGGGCACTGGGGAATCGAACTCGGATCCTTCTGCACTGCAGGCAAATGCCTCAATCACTAAGCCATCTCTTCAGCCCTCAAGATTTTTTTTAAATCCATCAATATGAAAAGAAAAGACAGCTCACCATGAGCTATGCCACCTCTATCACATTTACCGGGGTCCAGAAGAAACTGGAAAGGAAGCAGCAACTTGAGTATCGCTCCCAATGCTAACCTGACAACCCCCTCTAGGGAAATATCAACAAACACTCATGAACAGAAACATATTCTAACAGAAATACAGAGGCTACAGAGAACCCAACACTAAAACAACCTGCTGATGCACCTGCTGAGGCTCAGGGATTGTTGCAGAAGAGGGGACAGGAAGCTTGTAAGAGCCACAGGGTGGGTAGAGGCCCTAATTGCCTCAAAGTGAGCTCCAATAACCCTACTGAGGAGGGCTCTTGGGGAAATGGAGACTGGGAAAGAAGGGATAGAAGACTATAGCCTATGTAAAAGTAGATAAATATTATTTATGAAAAAGGTAGGCTGAAGGAAACCCATTGGAGAAGGTTTTCTGGGGAATCTGGATAGATGATATGAATGAAGAAAGAGCTAATGCATAAGATACGAGCAGTGTAAGCAGAGCTGTACCAAGCAAGCTGGATGTGAAAGCAGAGTTTACTCACGGAGGTATAAGGACGTTGTATTAGTTTCTTGTTGCTATGACCTCTCCAGAAGCAATGCAGGGAATCACAAGATCATTTCAGCTTTCTGCTTGAGGTTACAGCCCTGCTGGAGTCAGTATGGTGGCAGGAACATGTGGTAGCTGGGCTCACTGCTTCCACAAGAAGGAAGCAGAGAGCAATGAATTCTCCTGCTCAACTTGCTTTCTCCTTTTTAGTCAGTCCCGTAAGGCAGCCCACGGACTGCTGCTCCTACCTCAATTAACCTAATCTAAAAAATCCATCAATATGTTCTTAGAGATGTGTTTCTATGGTGATCCTAAATCCTTTCAAATTGATAATCAAAGATTACCTGGCATAGAAGTCTGGAATGGGGGATGTCTTTCGATGAGGGGGCTTGAGACAACATGAACAGCAAATCCAAGAGAGCCCTGGGGCTAAACTGAATGGTCTGAAATCCCAAATGTTATTGAAGAATTTTAAGCATCAAACTGGCATGTGTTGATCCACACCATAGCACCAGCATTGTAGTAGCAAGGAAGGCAGAGTGGAACGCCATAGAGAAGGCCAGTGAGAGCCTGAGAGAGCTTCTGCAGTGATCCTGGATGAGGCTGTGAGGCAAGAGCTAAGGTTTTCACTAAGGGAAGCTAAGGGAAGGCTTGAGAGGAGGATTTAGGACAGACAGTACTCGGTACTTAACTTTAAAATAAAAGGCAGGATGTGGTAAGGTGCTAGAATGCCCCTCCTTAGCTTTCAAGCATGAGCAAGCAAACGGATGGTGGTACCATCACCAAGGTACAGCATCCAAGGAGATTGGTGGAAGAAAAATTTTGTTATGTTTAAGTTTCTCATATGTCCTAATGATATTGCAATGAGCAGTGATAGATTCTATCTATCAAGAGAAGACTGGCCGGAGATCACAGATGAAGTCATCCGTGAGTCATTATTAAAGGAGGCCAGAGTAGGGCTAACACACAAACTATAACTCCTACATACAATGAACAGTGAGAATATACTACCATACCAATTTGACCTTCTCCTTTCCATTGGCCAGATGGGCCACATCTACTGCCCATGGTGCGCTCTTAGAGTTAAGGAGCATGGAAAGCACAATCACAATCACTCTTGCTCAGTAAACGTAAAATCTAACCACAGGGAAATGGCCAGTCATGAGAACTGCTTCTGAACATGCAAAGGCCTGGTGAGCCCTCTGGGCTCCACAGTGAAGAGCGAGTCTGGGCTAAGTGCCTAATGAAACCTGATGTAACTCTGTAGAAGAACAGCCAGTCAAATGAATGTACAGTTGCTAAAAGCAGTGCGACAAGATGACCTGTGTTCAGTTTCTCTGGGAAGAGTTAACCAACTCTATGGAAGGACTGAAATAATAAACCAAATTAAGCACATTTGTTCCCTGAGCTAGAGCCCCCTTCAGAGCAGCAGAGCAAGCTGTTGGAAAAGAAAAGGAGAAATCCTTTTGTCATCACCTTTGATTGCAAAAGCCTTGCCTTTCCTATTTATTAGTTCCCAGATTAATTCCTCCTAGGACATCCTTGGAATAAGATGACAGCCAAGACGACCTCACTGCCTTAACATACTGACAGCTGTTTCACTTGATGGCAATGACACAGGATCTCAGAGGTCAGCTCATCCATTCAGCTGTGCCCCAAATGAATACAGCTGTGCCCATGTCTCAACAATTTGGGGCAATTCAAGATCATAATCAAAACAGGGACCCCATAAAAATTTAAGACATAAGAAACCGTTCTCTTTTTTTGCGTATTACTCCTCCTATTCCCCACAAGTTCTTCTATGAAATAGGCTGACTTTCCCAGAGTGGGCACTCTTCTGTCTTTAGGAGACTGTACCCCTCTCATCCTCAATTTTGTCTCCAGCCAATGGCTGCAGCAGTAATTTAATTCTAGCTCCCTCTGCTGGTAACACATCTGAAACAACACCAATGTGTATGTGCTATATTTTTTTTAAAGTAGAAACTTTGTATGATCAAGTCATATGTTAGTACCTCCCTTTCCCTGCTCCCATTCCACTGTGGGACCTTCCTCGGTGGGATTGCTGGAATGCTCCGTGGACTGAATGGAAGACTATGAGTTGTGAGAGCAGCAGTTATTGCTGCGGGGTGGGGGTGCAATGCCTCTAGATATTCCCCCACCATGGCTCTTACAATCTTTCCGTCCCCTCTTCTGCAAAATTCCCTGAGCCATGGTGGGTGTGTTTTAAGTCTACTTTAGTGTTGAGCTCTCAGAAGTTTCTGAATTTCTACTTTGGAACGTTGTGAGTTTCCTCAGTGTCTGTCTCCATCACCCTGGTGCAGGTTGTCAGGTTGGCTGGGAGAGCAGCACTCTTGCTCATCTCACCATTTCCTCTGGGACTTCCCCTGGGCCCTAGCTGATGTGCTAGAAGTGGTTCATCTTCTGCCAGGGAGTCAGCCATTATTTCTGGCCTTGTTGGTAGAATTAAGTTGTCCCCATGCCTGATACATTATCAGGCCAGCAAATAGTGATTTTCTGTAGAATCAGTGCTTACCTGCCTTGGGGAAGCTTTTGTGAAGAGACCTTCACCACTGACATAGGCCATGTCTACAAAGATGCCAGCCAATGGTGGCCTGCTCAGTCCTGGAGCTGACTTCTCTGGTGTTGCCCAAAATGGTTAGATTTCAGGGGGAAAAGATGAACGTGTCTCAGAATGAACTTTTGCGTGTAATCTTTTTCTTTAAAGTAAAAAGGCATTGTCATATATTGTGCAATAAAAAAGGGCAGAGTCAACACAACTAAGAAACACCAATGTGAAGAAACAGATCATCTCGGTACCCAGAAGCCCTCTTCCTCTCTCCTTATTCTCCACGCCCCATCCCGCTTGTCCTGACTTCCAGCATCATTGGTAGGTTAATTTTGCTCACTTTTAAGAAACATATTCTTGTTTATTTTACTCAGTGTTATTTTGTAAGGGTAATTCTTACTTTTAGTTGAATATTTTTAGTCTCATAGTGGCATCTTACTTATGAATACACCACAGTTTTTAATCAATTACTTAGAATGAGTGAATTTCTGCTTCTTACCATTCTGCAATGTGTTGATATGAGCTTTCCTATGCTCATTTTTGTATGCATATGTGCCCACTTTGTAAAGTATACAGCAAGCAAAATAGTTGCTAGGCTACAGAATGCATATATGTGGACAGTTTTTTCAGATACTATCAAATGATTTCACAAAATGATTATAACAATGTTTAACGTTTTATTGGCTTAAAATTATATATATTAACATAACAATATGCTTAGTATCATAGGTTATTAGATAAAGCCATTGAATCCATGATGATATTCCCTTTTATGCATTAGTTATTCTCCGACCCCCATGACTCTTACATTCTTTCCAGCCCCTCTTCTGCAAATTTCCCTGAGTCATGGTGGGTGAATTTAAATTTTGCATAGTTATTAGGTTTGTAAGAGTCTCTAAATTTGTGTTTTGGACAATTTTGGGCACCCTTGGAAAATCTTTCCCCAGATTATCTGCCTTGCTGTGGGAATAGATCTTTTGCTCATCATCCTACTTCCTTAGAGGTTGTGTTAGGGCTCTACATGGATCGTCTCCTGCTTGGGTGTCCCGCATCACATCAGGTCCCTTTGGTGGAGTTCAATTGTCCCCAGTTCTCGTTGCTTTCTGAAAAATACAGTGTCTCCAGTGGGGAGTGAGATTATTATTGGTCAATTGAGACCAATATTGCCAGGTTGGTGAGTGTTTGGAGGGTGTAGCCTTTCTGAAGACCTATGGTTAGTGAGGACTTCCCCATATAGATGGGGTTCTTGGTACCCATTCAAGGTTGCCTTGAGTCCCTGTACCAGATAGGGATTCCCTGTCTCTGAGCGGATCTCATAGCCAATTAGCCAGCTGTTGATTACCCACCTAGGTTGGGCGCTACTATTGCACAGATGTTGACTTGCTTGTCTGTGCCATATAGCAGTGTGTTCTACACAATTTTGTGTGTTACTTTTTATACAAAAGTAAATATCAAAGATGTTTGAAGAGCATAAAGAACAAGGACAGACAAGATTGTCCCTAGACCTATGACTTGGGCCTAAGGAAGACAAAATAATCCTCAAAGGTTCAGGCCTTTGATCACCTCGTCACTGGGGAGAGCTGAGAGATGCTTCCTAAAGCCGAGGCAGGAAGGAATAATAGTAATAATATACACAGTAGAAGAGAGGAAGAGAAAGAAAGAGGATCTGAATGGGTGCTAATAACCAAATCCAAAGCACTGCTAACAATTTACCTTGTAAAATGGCAAATCAAACCAGCTGGTATGTAAATCAGCTTGTCCACGAGACCCTGTTATGAACATAACCTTTAGGAGCTTCCATATGCACAAGTGGACGTTCTAGAGATTTCTACCCCAGGAGATAATATTCAAACCAGGTTGCAGAGAATAAGCCTTCTGATTCATACATTTGCATTTATCCAAACTTCCTAAACTTGTTTGAGGCTTTATGGGTATTTAAAGTTATTACTCAGTGTACTTCCTCTATTAATCTTGGAATAAGTTTTTACCACCTCTGGTATTCACCAGAAAGGATAAAAGCTTATTACTAAGCTTTCCCATAGATTTTTATAGAAAGTTTAAGTTGTAAATCACTAAACCAGAATAAAAATTTCAGATGCTATCAGACAGGAGGATCAGATTTTCCATTTAAACGTGCTTGTTCCTCTTTCTGTTGGATTCAGGGCTTTCCTCTGAATATCACAGGAAACTCATTTGCCAAGAGTGACTCAGAATTAATCCACTCAGCGAGACTTGCTTATCAAAGCAAAGAGGAATCCAATGTACTATTTACAAAGAGAATCTGATTGCTCATTATGAAACCCTAAGAAATATCTATTCATTTCATACTTATCTCTATGCAATTCAGAAATGAGCCTATGGTAATTGCGGTCTGTGAGCTGAGGTCCACTTGACACTGCGGTGGCAGAGAACTGCTGCATGATTACTTGACTCCTTCAGATCTGCCTTCTCTCAAATTGCTTTTCAGCTCAGAGTGATTTATTCGCTAACAGGCATCTGTGCACACGGTGCCCACAGACAGGGATGGCCCATCGTGGTGGAGAGCAGCCTGCCTTTGCACTTACATTCGTTTCCTTGGTACAGCCCTGCCTGGTCACTTGTGATCAGACATGCTGGACAAGGAGTTCAGCTCATTTGCGCTCTCTCCAGAAAGTGTGTCCAAGGACATTATCCAGCAGGAGGCCCAGGGAAGCTGACACTATCAGCAGCCAATAGGCATACTTGAAAATTTATAAGCATTCTGTAAAGAGGCGGGGGTCCTTCCCCTCTGCGCTTTAATGGCCCACCACTAAGATACTGGCTGAACTCCTACACAGGGGGAAATCAATTCAGGCCAAGGATTTAGTAGTAGTTCCAATGCACCATAAGGACCTAGAAAGCTCTGGTGCGCATGGAGATGAGACCCAAGGCACATGGACATGACAGGACCTTTTAACCAGGCTAGCTGATACTCAAGTCACGTTTTCTACAGGGCTCTAGCCACAAGCATTCACTGTAGGAGCTTCCATATCCACAAGTAGACATTTGTAAACTATCTGCCACCTACTCTCCAGCCTCCTGGAGACTACTCATGTAGTTTCCCCAAGGTCAAAAGTGACAAGGTTCCTGGTAAAGACCCTCTGTGAGAACTTTAACAAGTTATGCCTCTACCTAATTCAAATACATCTTCTCTCCCTTCTGCTTATAAACTTCTGAGAACCTTTAATTGCTACCCTTCCCACTTTTCTTTAAGCTTTTCCGTTTTCATAGCTCAGTCATTCTATGTAAGCTACTCTATTTCTTAAAGACTTAAACTTTTTTTGCAAGTTCAAAACCAAAAGCAGCAGATATTTATTCCTCAATTTTTTTGTGAGAGTGTAAAGATGCAATTTAAAGAACCTGATGGTTAGTGACCATCAGCCATGGCTTTCAGGCCGGCTTGGTTTACACTGAGATTGGAGGGGAAGGATGGTAGGAGCAATGTTACTCACAAGCTTTGAACTACATTTTACTAGAGTAGTAAAGGGAGGACTTCAAAAAGCCACACACAGGACAATTTAAAATTGGATGAACAGCTAGCCCTGTTAGTACAAATTAATAATGTAGACTCTCCAATTCAAGATTGTGCTCATGATTCCCAGGTTTGGCCAAGTCACTCTTTCATAAATACAACCACAGAGCTTAACTTGACTTTATGTTTTATGTCCTAAGTACCAAGGGGATACCACAAGGTTTAGGTGAAATGCAGTTTAGTTTTATAGCAAAGCAAATTTATTTAGTTTAGCAGTCATGTTTCTGGAATTTTGCACATAAGTTTCAGTAAAAAGTCTTTAAAAGCTTATGCCAGCCGGGCGTGGTGGCGCATGCCTTTAATCCCAGCATTTGGGAGGCAGAGGTAGGAGGATCGCCCTGAGTTCAAGGCCACCCTGAGACTACATAGTGAATTCCAGGTCAGCCTGGGCTAGAGTGAGACCCTACCTCAAAAAAAAAAAAAAAAAGCTTATGCCTCTACCTTATTCAATAAAATGACTTTCAGAATATCTTTTTTTTGTTTGTTTGTTTTTTTCAAGGTAGGGTCTCACTCTAGCCCAGGCTGAGAATTCACTATGTAGTATCAGAGTGGCCTTGAACTCACAGTGATTCTCCTACCTCTGCCTCCCAAGTGCTGAGATTAAAGGCGTGCACCACCACGCCCGCCTTCAGAATATCTTTTTTACTATGTAAACTGGAATTGTTCATGATTTAGAAATGTAACCAATATAGATAAAACGTTTCAAAGGAGAGGGAAAATCCACCACTAATCTCAGCTAGACAAAAAAATTTCAAATCAAAAAGCCTATTCAACCAGTCATGCTGTCACACGCTTTCATTTCCAGCACTTGGGATGCAGGGGTACGAGGATCACCCTGAGTTCAAGGTCATCCTTAGACTACATAGTGAATTCCAGGTCATCCTGGGCTAGAGTGAGACCCTACCTTGAAAAAAAATAGCCTATTCACACAAAATTATATGCAATGGCTGTAGTGATCAGTTTATTACACAGATTAATCATTCTTGAACACACAAGCTTTAAAGGAGCAACTGGGCCTTTAAATGTTCACAAGTATTTCCATTAAATGAATTTTCACCCTTACATCCAAATGTACATCCCTTACATTTTCACCTTTACATCCAATACAATTAAAAACATAAAAAAAATAAGAGCAATTAGATATGTATTAACTGAGAAACTGCATACAAACCAAAAAATTACAGAAAGAAAGAGGCTAAAGGAGGAAGGGTTGAAGGTGTAGGGAGATGGGAGAGAGTTGGGAACAAAGACTATCGGGCTTTTATGTGCTAACAGCTCCAATTCACTTCACTGTTGACCAGTTAAAGTTAGATTATAAAATGCAGGATGTGGGTAGAGTTTAATCTAGTCGGTCATGACTTTCCCCTAAATCATAGGTCCTTCGGGATGAAATGGATACAGAAACAACTTCATGTTCTTCAACCTTGCTTTTAATAATTGTTTTGAGATTAGATGTAATCCATTTAGAAAAAGAAGTTCTCCTACAGGGCAGTGGAGTTTTTCCCCCACCAAGCACACACCGTGTACCCACCACTCCTCACACCTTGTTGTTATGCAAAGTTAAGTCAATACGGAAAGCTTTTAGTCTCATAAGTAGGTTGTGCTTGGAGAACTAGCTTCTCACACACACGCTTCTCTGCTAGGAGGCAATGTTGGTACAGAAGTAGAGTATTCTATGACCTCACACTCCGATGGAGATTGTGTTTGTATTTTTCAGGATGCAGTGAGAGAGCTGGGGCCCATCTAACCCTACCAACCAACTGTAGGCCAATGGCTGAGATTCTCGCAAGAGATGAGCCACCACAGTCATACCATGGAGGATCCATATGAAACCCCGCAGAGAGGGACGGGAGGAACGAGAGACCCACAGCCACAGCCATTCAATCAACACAGGATAAGCCAGGGTGACAGAAACCAACAATTTTGGACACAAAGACCCCTAAGCTCACAACATTAAAGCACCCACCACGACTCAGGGAACTGAGCAGAAGAGGGGGCGGTAAGATTGTGAGAGCCATGGTGGGGGAGACTATCCAGAGGCATGGCACTTCAGTAACAACACACTTGGGCCAGGAGGACCAGGCTGAGTACTAGGCTATCCATGGTCCCCTGCCACAAGGACTGATCCAGACAACCCACAGAAGAGGATATCCAGCTGATTGGGGATGGGGAGGGGGAGCATTGGGGAATTGGGGATAACAACTCATTGTTTGCCCACTAATAATGTAACTCATTATGGTCAATATATTTATTTATTTATTTATTTATTTATTTAAATATATATATTAAAAAAAAAGTAGAGTATTCTAGCTTGTTGTTCCAAGTATGTACAGCACGCAGCTCTGCTGTACCAGGTCAACGTGTGCACAGGGGAAGATGAGGCCTGGGCTCCTAGAAAGCAGTCTAATGGAAATCTGAAGGACTTTGTCTCTCAGAGTTCCCCTTTCTTTATTTGTAGAGGTGGTCCAACGACTTCTCTAATTACACGGCATACTTCGAGTCCATTCCCCAGCGATTCTGTTGTACTCTCCTCCATCTGTCTTGTAGATCCGAGCAATCTCAAGCCCTAGAGGATTGGGATCACACAGAGAACGGATGGACAAAAGTACTTCTGAAATGTTAGTGCTGGAGACCACAGTGACCATAGACTATCAAGACAAATGCTGCTGTTACTGTTAATATTTGGATGATAAATTCTTGCTGTAAATGCAACCTTAGGTGATTTGAAGGGGTAATCTGTTAGGAAATGAATTGTCAAGAAAAATACTCCAGCTTGGTAGGGGCTGTCAGTGGGCCCCATTATTGTAGCTTGCCAATGGAGCAGATCATCTCCAACAGGAACACTGTGCTGGGGGATTCAGTTCCTTATGGATTCTCTTCAGAGCCATGGTGGGAGATGGGGGCAAGGCAAGATTAGGGAAGGAGGAAGGGATCAGAGACCACCTTAGCAGGTCCAAAGGGCTGAGGGCTGAGGGCCAAGTCCTACTCAGCTTCTGGACCTGCCACAGTGGTCATCGCATTGCCCACTCTTTATGTGATGCTACACACACACACACTTTGAATCAAATTCTTCCTTCTGCTTGCTCTCTCTCTCTTTCTCTTTCTCTATCTCCCTTTTGCTTTCAGAAATTTCTCCCCCTAAAAGATAATTTGTCTTGAAGAAAGGGAAAGAATACCTCCTCATAATTCCCAAGAAACTGTAAGAAGCTATTCTCATGATATTCATGTCATCAATTTCTAGAACACTTGAAAGTACACAGAAAGTTTGTCCAAAATCATTCTCCTCTCACTTTTCCCTCTAAAACATCCATTATAAACAACAGCTATTTAATATTCATTGTTTCTTTTGCTCGGATGAATTTCCTATGGCACCAGAAGGACAAATTTTTATTGCAAATGTATAGTTTTTCATTGTGAATATGTGATCAGATCTTAAATGTCCCAAAGGCTTAGATGAGGGATGCAATCTTCTTTGATAAGATGGATTTCAAGTATTTTAAATTCTAAACAACTGATAAGAAATGAAATTATAGAGCACTATCTGTATAATCTGTTTATAAGCCAAGGACTTTGTAAAAATTCTGCTCTCATTTTCTTTCACTGTACCAACCCTCGTTGAATCTTGCTTCTACAATCAGCCTTCTTACTGAATTCAATCTATTCTGAAGATGGGCCTCCGTGTGGGCTGAGTTACATACACTCCTTGTGGTCAATCACACTGGGTTATTTCTATTTCCTGCTTCTGCATGATAATAGTTATATGATTCTGACTTAATCCTCATTTAAGGAAAAAGTTTAGGAAGTCAATTCACCGCGGAAATATTCAGTGAGTCGCAAAGGCCTGAGCTTAACTATCATTGTGTTTTTTTTCTTCCCCGTGGCTGTGTTCTCTCCTGAACTTCAACAATTAATCTTGGGAAGTCACAAAGTTTTGTGGAAATAATGAAAATATAGAGTTTATTGACATGCCAACTAATTCAATCTTAGAGACCCAGAGGCTATAAAAGAAGAGAAGAAATTGCATAGTTAATCACACAATGTTGTCATAGGAATGGAAATATACATGTTACTAATCATAAAACTGAAAAAAAATATCAGCTAAAAAGATTTCTAGCTGTTTGACTCTCTCCAAATCTGGAAATGTCTTCCATTTTAGGTCTCTCTCGAGTTTCTTGTCTCTTAACTATCCACGACTGTGAATGAAAAATGATAAGTTAAACATATATAGTCCATAAAGAATCCAAAAGTTGACATTAGTCCAACTTTTGAAAACATGTGTGAGTATAATAGACAATATAAAGAAATAATATGAGTCTTCATTCCTTCCTGTTTTACTACTGATGGAGAGCCCTCAGCCTATAATATGAACAGTATTCTGCTCCTGGACTCTTATTAACAAATAAATTCATAGGAGTAGAGGTGTTTAGGAATGTCTCCAGAGCCGTCTCTGGAGACTAGTAAATAATCTCTATTTCCTTCTCATTCCTTATCTGCACATCAGAGCTCCTTCACTGAGTAGGTGCTTACTGGGGATTAAAGCATCCTAAGTGTGTGAGTACCTTTGTGACAGCTCTCCGTCAGGGAGTTCTTATAGGACCCAGTGTATATATGCCATCTCTCTTCTTGACCGAAATTCAGAACCAACTGAACCAAGAGCAAGCAGAAATTAACTACTAATGCAGAGCTCTTGGGAACTTGACCTGGTCGGGAGCGGCAAATGGTTTTAGTATGCTTGCCTAAATTACACTTCCAAAGCTTTAAGACCCTCTAGCCAAGGGCAGGATGCTCCCTGGAGTCTTGCCACATACAGGCTTAAATGGGACAAAGCAGCATATCCTCAGTAGTCAGGTAATTCCTAAAGAAAGAAAACTGAGAACATGCTAAGGAAAGCAATGCTAGAGGGTCTTCACACGCTCTGCTTCTTCTAGTCTCAGTGACCCGATCAGGTGCTCCCACCCTCCCCAGACTTATGCCAGGATACTCAGTTTGCTCACTGTCCTTTCTGGAATAATACTCCCTTGCTCATTATGGATTCTTCTAGATAATATAGATTCAGTTCACTTGACCAAAACTGCCTTGAAAATTTCTTATAGTTATGTTCAAGAAAACTGTTGGTTGAAGGTGGCCATGATGGCTCAGGTTTAATCCCAGCACTCAGGAGGTAGAGGTAGAAGGATCACTGTAAGTTTGAGGCCAGTGTGAGACTTCATCATGAATTCCAGGTATGCCTGGGCTAGAGTGAGACCCTACCTTGACAAACCATAAAGTAATGCTAGCCTCATAAAATAAACTATAAGTTACTCTTTTATGTGTGGTAGAGGCCACAGTGAGCATGTTGAGGTCAGAAGACAGCATCAAGCGTAGGTCCTTGCCTTTGACTTTATCTGAGAGTTACCCCAGTCTAGCTGGCTGGGAAGCTTCTATAAAATTCACCTGCCCAGGGGACACTGCTATATGACAGCAACCAGCATGACTAGATGTGCACATATGGCACTCAACATAAGTGGGGTAATCAAGGGCTCTCTGATTGGCTAAGAGATCAGCTCAGTGGCAAGGAACCCTTAGCTGGAACTGGGATTCAAGCCAAATTCCTATGGAGATTAAGAATCTGGACGCCAAGGGGAAGTTTCCACTAACTAAAGAGAGGCTACACACATTACAACCTTGCCAAATTGACAATGCTTATACCATTTAACCTATGCCAATCTCACTCTCTACTGTAGAATCTGTTTTTATCTTTCCAAAGACAGGGAGAACTGTGGACAACTTAATTCTACCAGCAAGACCAGAAATGACTGCTGACTCCCTGGCAGGAGATGAACCACCCCTAACACATCAGCAAGGGCCCAGGGAAACCATAGAGGACGTGGAGAGATGAGCAAGAGTGCTCTTCCATAAGGTGCCTGACAACCTGTCCCTGGGTGATGGAGACAGACACCAAGGAACCTCAAATGTTCCAAAGCAGAATTCCAGAATTCTAAGAGCCCAGCACTAAAGCAGACTTGAAACTCACCCACCATGTCTCAGGGAACTTTGCAGAAGAGGGGCCAGAAAGATTGTAAAAGCCATGGTGGGAGAATATCCAGAGGCATTGCCCCCCACCTCCAATGGCTGACTGCTGCTCCCAAAACTCCTAGCCCTCAATCCCACGAAGCATACCTGCAATCCCACTGAGGAGGGCCCACAGTGGAGTGGAGGCAAGGAGGAGAAAGGAGGTACCAACACATGGCTTCATTATACAAATTTTCAATTTAATAAAATATCATTCGCCTGCTCAGCCTTCCTACTTGCTGTAAGCATACTGGGATTGTAGATACTTGCACTACAGGGTTTGGGGAATGTAAGCTTGTGGACAAGCACTTTATCTGCAATCCACTGAACCAATTCCCCATCCCGACTCTTTTATTTCAAGAAAACACTTCTGTACAATTGATATTATTTCATTTAATGTCTGAGAATATTCATGATGACACTATCCAGGCTTGAAGTCATGTGATGGTTTTCAATTATGAATTCAATTCCTTTCATTGATCTAGGTTATTTACCTGTCCTTTTTAGAATACTATTTTATTCCTTCAGATTTACGTTTTGAAAAGGAGCAGCATCTGATATCTTTGGTTTGATATTTGCTTCTTGAATGAACTATGGTTATTTGTTTTAGCGAATTTTCCCATTTCACTTAAGCTATAGAATTTATTGTCGTGATGCTGTCCATAATTTTCTTTTATTACCCTTTAATTTTTGGTGAATCTGATGTGTTTCCCCCTTTTATTTCTGATACTGGTAATCTGTATTTTCTTTCTTGTTCTCCTTGTAAGTCAGACTGGAGGTTTATCTAATTTATTACTCTCTTCAAAAGATCAGTGTACTAGTTTCCTCTTGCTGCTGTAATAAATCACCACAATTTAAAGCAACACAAATTTAATACCTGACAGTTCTGGAGATCAGAAGTCTGACATGAGTCTCACTGAGCTGAAGTTAAGGTGTTGCAGAGCTAATATCTTCTGCAATTCTGAAGACAGCACCCACTTTCTTGATGGTTTGTGTCCCCATGGGACACCAGCCTTCCTGGGTCTATTATCTCTTTCTGTACTTTTCAAACTTTTGCTTCTAATTATCACATTTCATACTACTAACTCCTCTCAAGTTAGTAGCTCCTAATTTCATATCTCCTCTAATATAATTACAATGGAGGGCTGTTGTAGTCAGCCACAGGCCGCTGGGATGGATCTTCAAACCAGGCACAGTTTTTGGGAGGAAAGGATTTATTTGTAGCTACAGATACAGGGAAAGTTCCAGAATGCAAAAGAGGCTGCTCCCTTTTCACAGGTCCAAGCAGAGACAGAAACCCATCACCAACACCATACACATGGAACAGCAAACAGGCAGGAGGGCCAGGGGGCATGCCAAGGAGAGAATTTCTTCCCCTTTATATAGCCTTAGGGTGAGGTCTTGCAACCCTTCCCCAGACTTAATGGCTTCCTGAGTCTCTGGAATTTCCTTCCTGCACTGCCCACACAGGAAAGGATGCTTACTTCCAGCTCTCCTGAGCTTCCTTAAATCTTGCCTCCTAATGAGAGGCTGCCTTCCTGTAAACATCCCGAGAGACCTACCCAAGATAATTAAAAAGATCAAGTTGACAACAAAACCCTTAACCATCATCCCACCTGAATAAAACCTTGGGACATGTACTGTGACAGCCCCACTCATGCCAACCCCTCCCTGGGCAGTAAGAGTGACCAGAAATAGCATAGGTACCCTGATACTCATGCCATGGAAGAGAGCCCCAGTGCACTGTATAGGACCTGACCCTGATGCCCTGCCCTGCCCTGCCCTGCCCTGCCCTGCCCTGCCTTACCCTACCCTGCTCTGCCCACTCTGACCAACCTGTGCAAAAGGAGAGCATATGTGCTTGCTCACAGTGAAGGTACGACTGTGAATTTAGAGCTCACCTCATGTTCCACACACACAACAAGAATACTGAACTTCTTCCACATGTGGCTCTAAGAACAAATCCAGAGTATTAAATGATAGCAGGATTCCTCTGCTCCTTTCCTCTCTTCTTCCTCTCCTCATTTCTTTGGTTGTGATAGCTTCATTTACTGGCTAGTCGGTTTATATGTAGGTGCATATTTTCACTAATTTTTCTTTCTTAATGGGTTCTTATATTTTTTGGCACCTGTTTTTGTTTCTTTTTTCCTGTAATATTTTAGTAGATTAATTTCTCTTCCTAGTTGGTCATTCTTTACAATGACTTGCAACTTTGTACATTGTTAATGCATTATATTTTAAACTAAACCTCAACAAACTGTGTTGAGTTCCATGATGGTCTCTCACTCCTCTGAGCCTACAAAAAAATGTTTCCTCTCCATTTCTTCTTCTAAAAGTCTCACTACTACTTCTCATACCTCCAACCCATATATCTTTCATCTTATACTGTTTCCTTTTTCCTTCTTTCCTCACTCCTATTGACTACTTCAAAACTGATACACTTGCCCAAAACCTCTGACTCATTCCTCCATTGAAAGCCCAACACTAGTGTCTCTGAAGCATAATGGAGTCAGAAGTATAATATAAAAGGGTCCTCTGCAGCCAGGCAAACCAAGAGTATAGACAAGTAAGTGGGGAACATCACTGTGGCTCCACCTAGAGAGCTGCAAAGTGACAGAAATACTCATGAAGTGATCTTTAGACGATGACATAGACAAATAAATAAGCAATTAGAGATGAAAGGGGGACACACCCATCCCAATAGATGAGAAAAATTCAAATAACACAAAGAATATGAGACAGCGATCCACTGTCCCCTTCCCAGATGCCCAACTCCCCTTTGGCAGAGAGCAAAGCCACTCAGACTAGGGAAATGTCAAAGAAGGAATTCACAATACTACTTCATAAAAGAATCGAGGAATGGTTGTATGGAAGCAGATATGGGAGCTAAGGATATCTATTCAAGACCTTGACAACATAGACTCCAAAGTGATCAAAACTGTCAGCGAATTGGAGTTCTACACATGGAGGGTAAACTCAGCAAGGAAATTGAAACACTTACAAGAATCAAACAGAAACTCGTGAAAATCAAAGAAATAATCCATCCAACAGAAATCACAACACAGAGATTGTGGTTTGTTTGGCTAAGGTTTGTCAATATTGTTTTTATCTTTTCAAAAAACCCAACACTGCTTTTTTTCTTTTCTGTTTCTTTGATCTCTGCTCTGATCTCATTTCTTTCCATCTACTAGCTTTAGGGTTGGTTGTTCTTGTTTTTCCAAAGCCTTCAGGTGTGCACATTAAGTTATTTATGTGAGGTCATTCTGATTTTATAATCAAGTACCTAGAAGTATAGGCGTCCCTCCTAGGATTGCTTTCATTGGATCCCACAGGCCTTGGTACACTCTGCTTTCACTTTCATTCAATGCTAGGGACTTTCTGACAACCTTCTTGCCTTCTTCAATAACCCATTTATTATTCAATATGGTGTTGTGTAATCTCTATGAACTTTGGATTTACTATATGTTATTCCATAATGGTCAGATAGAATACAAGAAGTTATTTAAATTTTTTTAACTTTGCTAATGCTTGCTTTGTGTCCTCTTTTGTGGCCCATTGTAGAGTCCATTGTATGGACTACTGAGAAAAATATGTGTTCTGCAGCAGACGGATGGAATGTTCTTGACATTTCTTAAGTCCATTTATTCTATTTATTTTATGATCACATGTTACTGTGCTTATCTCTTTTTTTGTCTATTGGTGAGAGTGGAGTACAGTATTCACCCACTACTAATGTATTATGGTTTATCTGTACCTTTATGTATAATAGCATTCGTTTTATGAAGTTGCATGTCCCTGCGTTTGGTGTATATATTTAGAACTGTAGTGTCCTTTTGATTGATTGTTCCCTTAATCAGGATGAAATGGCCTTCTTTTATCTCTTCTAACTAGTTTTGGTTTGAAGCCTATTTTGTCAGATATTAGAACTAAATGCCTCCTTTTTTCCTGTTTCCGTTTGCTTGGAATACTTTTTCATCCTGTCACCCTAAGATCATACCTGTTTTAGATGGTGAGCTGAGTTTCTTGGAGACAGCAAAAGGTTAGATCTGTTTTCTAATCCAATTTGTTAGCTTGTGATTTTTTAATTGAGAAAATTAATATTCAGAGTCGTCACTGAAAAGTATGTATTAATTCCTATCACATGGATGATTTTTATAGTGTTTGGTATTTTTTTCAATCTTCATTTGCTTAACAACTATCGACTGTTTTTTCCTGTAGCTTCTTGGAAGTGTTTATTCTTCTCTTCAGTCTAAGGTCTTCTTTCCAGCATCTTCTATATCACTGGATTTGGACTCAAATTCTTCTAGCCTGCTTTAATCATGAAAAGTTTTTATTCCTATTTCAATTATGGCAGAGAGTTTATCAGGGTTTAGCAGTTTGCATTGGCAGCTGTAATCTTTCAAAACTTGAAATAGATCATGTCAAGCCCCTCTGTCTTTTAAAGTTTCCATTATTCTGATGGGGCTGCCTTTATACGTGACTTGGTTCTTCTCTCGATTTTTGTTCAGTATATTTAGTGTTTTGACTATAATATGATGGGTGGATTTTCTTTTCTGGTCCTGTCTATGTAGTGTTCTGTGCCTCTTATACCTGAATGGGCCTCTCTTTCTCTAGATTTGGGAAATTTTCTTCTGTAATTGTATTGAAAACATTTCCTGTGCCTTTTGCCTTTATTTTCCATTATCCAGGTCCATAATTCATAAAATGTGGCTTTTCATGGAGTCCCAAATATCTCTAATGTACTTTTTATACTTTTTTAAACTTATCATTGACTTTGAATGACTGACTCATTTCCTGTATTTTGTCTTGAAGCCCTGATGCCCTGTCCTCCACATGATCCATTCTATTGGTATCACTTTCCACTGAGCTTTTTATATGGCTTATTTAATATTACATTTTCAGCATTACTTCAGTTTGATTTTCTTCAGTATTTCTATCTCTCTGTTGAATTCTATTTTCATATCCTGGTTTTCCTTCTTCGTTTCATTCAGTTGTTTGTGGTTGTTAAATTCTATTTTCATATCCTGGTTTTACTTCTTCATTTCATTCAGTTGTCTGTGTTCTCTTGGAATTCGTTCAGGTGCTCACTGATGTCACCATTGGATTTATTCAGAGATTATTTGTGAGATCTTTGAAATCATTCAAACGTTTATTCATATCCTCTGAGGTTTTTTAAAATATATTTATAATCATTTTTTTTACTTCTTTGTCTGGAATTTCCTCCAAGTAGCAGCCGTTGGAGGTCATGATTATGTGGTTGGTAATTTTCGGAGGAGGCATGTTCCCTTGGCTTTTCATGTTTACGTTGCGTTAGCACTTGCACATCCAGAGATGTTTGTTAGTCAGATCTTTCTGACACCTGTGTTGGGTGAGTGCTGGGATCAGTGCTCCGAATGGTCACATTTCAGCTGGCCTGGCTCAGTTCATGCTTCTTGAGGTTCCTTTGTGTTGAACTCCTATGTGTTGTGAAGTTCAAGTGCTTCAGCCATGGGGCCTTCAACATCCCTTTCTTATGGGAGCAAAGCTACTTTAAGAGATAACCATGAGTCCTTTCAAAAGTGCAGCCCCCACAATCTACCATCCTCTAGCCCCTGTCTTTCATGAGTTTTACTGCCTTTCAACATCACCATACTGAGGGTCAAACTCCAGCACAGTATATGTTGGGATCACTGAACCACAGCCATACCATACAATCACTGTATAGTAAGTACCCTTCTCTACTGATTGTTATGGTCGTGGGTGAGTTTTCAAAATATTGTAAAAGAGCCAGAAGCTGGGTGGCTGATCCAGCCCTGACTCTGTACACTGTGCATAATATTTTAAAGTATTACCTCACCCATAAATTACTCATAGAATGCATGAACTGAGTCTTTAGTCTTAACTCTCTCTCTTTCATTTTCTCTCTTTCTTTCTTTTTGAAGTAGGGTCTTACTATAGTCCAGATTGACTTAGAACTCACTCCATAATCCAGGCTGGCTTCAAACTGACAGTGATCCTCCTGCCTCAGCCTCCTGAGTTCTGAGTTTAAAGGCCTGAGACACCCTACTTCGCTTTCATTTTTAAGGTCCTGGACTTTGGGATTTCTATCAAGTAATGAGAAGATCATCCCATTTCCTATACTTAAAAGACTAGTTTGAGGAGCTGGAGAGAAGTCTTAGTGGTTCAAGGCACTTGCTTGCAAAGCCTGACAACCTGGATTTGATTCCCACTCACAAAAAAGGCAGATGCACAAAGTGGTGCATGTGTCTGGAATTCATTTGCATTGGCAAGAGGCATTCTCTCTCTCTCTCTCACTCACTCTCTCGCTCTTGCTCTCTTTCTTCTTTCTCTCTCCCCCCCTCTCTCCCACTGATCTTCTGCTTACCATTGAGTGTGACTGTGCCCCTGAGCTGTATCCCCAGCTCCCTACCTTCCCACTGCAAGGTTGTCTCCATCTGAGAGCCTCTACTTTTGTCCAGATCTGTGCATGGCTGATGTTTTCTCTATCATTCAGGCCACTGCTCAGAGAGCCTTGCCACCACTCTAGGCCCTTCACTTCTTGACTTCATGCTTTACTCTCTTCATAGCAAGATTACAATTACTTATTTACTCATTCTCTCTCTCTTTCTCTCTTTCTCCCAGTAGAATGTATACCCTGTGAAAACAGGACTCTTAATGTACTTGCTCTCTGCTACTTTCTGGGTATCTACATCAGTGCCTGGTGCATAGTAAACACTCAAGACACAGTTGTTCCATTAGTGAAGGAAAGGGTAATGGTGGGAGAAATGTCCAGCCCAGCTCTGTGAGGAGGGCCAGATGCTCTTGTTGTTCAGAAGGAACCACAGTCATGCAAGTACACTTAGGCCTCTGGGGAACACACTGGGCATCAGCATGGCCATTCTCTTTTCTAGGGCATCAGTGTTTGGGTCACTGTTAAAAGGATTGTGTTGAGAGTTGTATTTGTCATATACCAGCTGGTTTTCAAGACAGGAGACATTTCAGATAGAATGACCATTTCCTATCATGTTTCTCTCAAGGGTGGCCCATTTTTTAATGACTGAAGTCTCTCTCCTTCCTCTCAAATATTATTTGCAGCCTCCTTTGTTTGTAGGAGTTAGAAGAGAAGTCTGGAGAAAGCGTAACAGCCTTCTGACAATATGGGAAACAAAAATCACTGCTCTGGATCCTTTATAAAACAAAATGATGACGTTTATTAAGATCAAGGGCAATTACCATTCATGAACCTCATTGACAAAAATTGTAAAGTTGGTGGAACCTTCCAGGATGAACTAGCTCAACCTCCCTCCATGTAAAACGCCTTCCATGACACATACATGGTTAATAAGCAATTTTCCACCCTTCACTATAGTCGATTCAATTACAACCAAGGGCAGGAAGCTGATATTTTATTCTCTAATATTTTATTCCTTTTGAAAAATATTTCTTAGAATAGCTTCCAAAAAAATTGATTATTTTTCTTGTAAAATATTCTCTGTGAGCAGTTGGTAGACATTTTTATGTTTGGTTTTTTTTTGAGCCATATGTGGTGAAATACTTAGAAATATTTAGACCTATTTTGTCCCTCGAGAAAACAAAATTGAGAATAACCCATGAGATAAAGATAATGTCATTGGCTTTCCAATTCATAAACTCATTTTGCTGGGATTTCTGTGATATTTTGTTGGGTGAGGGGAGCCTGGAGTTTAAATTTCATTTGCATTTCATCTCACTGTGATAGAAAATTATTTCTCCTTGTCCTGCTCTTACTATGCAGATTGCTCCAAAATCAGATTACAACCACTAGTTTGGAAAGATTAGCTCAATGTGCCTTTAAACATTACTTATGTTTCTTATCTGAAAGAATAAAACTAAGAAAGAGTTTCTGTGTGTGTTTTAACAAGAACCTGGCAGAAGCACTCCTATATAAAAGCAAGGCAGAAGCAAGTTTCTTTACAATCCTGAGTCAATCTTTCAAGGAGCCACCAAATTTCATTGAATGCAGTTAAGATGATCTCGGCAGCACTGAGCACTGAATGCTAGGTCATTCCAGGAGTTTCAGTGACTGGAGAATGAGAACTTCAAAATTTGCTCTCGAGGGGTCCAAAGAAGCCTACAACCTCAGACTCCAGCCCACCCTCCTGCCCAGCAATCAGTGTGACAACTTAATGTTCTGGCCAAGTGTCCTGGGACACATACGTGGATAAGAGATTTAAGAGTCAGCTTTCTTTTTAATTAATTTATTTGAAACAGAGAAAGATAGACAGAGGGAGAATGGGCACATCAAGGCCTCCTGCCACTGCAAAGGAACTTCAGATGCATGAGCCACTTTGTGTATCTGGTTTGACATGTGTACTGGGGACTCAAACCCAGGCCATCAGGCTTTGCAAGCAAACACTTTAAACACTGATCCATCTCTCCAGTCCCAGGAATTGGTTTTCTAAAAAGGCCATGTGTATTCCAAGCTCTGACACTAAGCTTTCTAGTGCGAGTGCTAAGTGTGCATTACTAGCTCTGTGACTCGGGTCACATTTTAACCACTCTGTTTCCTTATGTACAAAATAGAACTACAATTTTTCTTACAAGGCTTTTGGGAAGATAAGAGACCATATATATAAAGCTTCCAGATATGTGTGTAGCTTATGGAAAACCATCAGGAATGTGGCAGCTGCCTCATCGAACTTGTTTTATTGTTGTTGTTGTTGTTTGTTAGTAGGTTTATTTTTTCCTCTTCAAGGGAAGCATCATTCCGTCCAGCTGTAGACATGGCAGCTGGGCACACAATTTCCAGTGCCTCTCAAATTTATCCTGGGGGAAGGTGACCTTGGGGGACCTGTGCCAAGACAAGCTGCTGGAGCCTTTTCTGGCCCTTGGTTCTTCAGCTAAGAGGGGTGACTCAGGGCATTGGGCTGATAACTCAGTGGCACAGACAGAAGCTCTGAGAAGGTGGGTGAGAGGAGGCTAGGAAAGAAAAATCCTGGATAATGTGTTTAATTTGATCCATTCCCTGGAGTCATTAAAATGCATCCTTCCCTGGAGTCTAACATTCTTGAGCTGAAATAATCAGTCCAACAAGATTTTTCCACCCCTTAGGAAATAGTGGAAGCATACTTTATGCTCTTTTCGAAATCCCAGACTGTTGAAATGCTGCCCTCTTGTGTTTTGTCGTGGGAACAACCTCTCTGGTAAACAGCTCAGTTGACAGCTTTCTAATCTGAATCACTAATTACACAGTGGCCCCAAATGGTTCATCTGATGTGAGATGTGGAGGGGATCCGAGACCCAAATTTTTATTCATGTGATTAATATTGGTACAGACGTCTCTGATGCCTAATTTTTAGGGATCCTCAATTGACTTCAGAAGGAAGCATTGGCTTCTGCAGCATTCTCTACTCAAGGAAGAAAAGAAAGGAATATTTAAGAGCTGTGATCAATTTCCTCCTTGGGCCCCCTCTCTTTGTTTCTCGTTCCTTCTTCCATGTCCTGAGCAGTTCCCTCAGCCAAGCAAGCAGAGTAGAACTTTTCCAGGGCAGTCTGGGTGCTGCCTGGCTTCACAATTAACCATTTTGTGCCAATTTGGGCCCATTGTTTAACTTCACTGTCCTTCAACTTTTTAAGCTTTTTTTATTTTTTATTTTTGGGGTGTGTGTGTGTGTGTGTGTGTGTGTGTGTGTGTGTGTGTGTGTGTGTGTGTGTGTTCCACCTCCTGGGTAGCAGAGTTTCACATTCTTATTTTTGTGCAACACTGCATTCCCCAGTCTTGCTAGTCTTGGAAATTCCCCACTCCTGTCTCTCCAGGAGCATGCTGGGATTATAGAAGCCCATTACAGCTTTCAGCATTTTCACATGGCATCCGGGGATATGAACTCAGATACCTAGGCTTGGGTGTCAAGCACTTTATCTGCTGAGCTATCCTCCCAGCCCTATCTTCCATCACAGTTAAACCAGATCTTGGAACCATATCTGTCACCACATAGGTAGTTGATGACAGAAGCTACTCTTAGTCATTATTACATCTTTTCCTGTCTTGGGATTTGTTCTAGACCCTTGGGGTGCAACTGATGCAGGGGAAAATGGTTCCAGTCCTCACAAAACTCACATCCACAAATCCTAGGTGTCAAGCTACTAGGGATTTCACACGTGCTACTGGAGGGAAAGAGCAAAGCTCTCGATGTATATTAAAAAGTCTAAGAGAGCCAGGCATGGTGAAGCTCACCTTTAATCCCAGAACTTGGGCAGCTGAGGTAGGAGGATCACTGAGAGTGCAAGGCCACCCTGACACTGCACAGTGAACTCCGGGTCACTCTGGGCTACAGCAAGACCCTACCTCAAAAATGAAAAAAATCCAAGGGGAAAACCACATTCAAGAACCCAGTAGGAATTACTAGAATTACCACAGGGGAATCTGAAGGTGCTTGGAGAGCTTTTTCTTCTCAAACGACATTCATGACACACAGGGCTCCTTTCAGTTCCAGGACTTAGGCACATCCTTAGTTCAGGGGCAAGATGAGTGTTCAGGTGGGCAGACTGTGGAGCTACCTGGTTAAAGATATACTCATTTCTTCACAGAATCACACTATTCAGGAGTCTGTCAAAGCGCCCGTGGGTCTGCATCTCATAACTACTATCATTCTTTCATTGTACATCAGTAAGCATTACCACAAGTATGAGATTGATTTGTGAAATCCTAACTTTGTAGCTAAAAAGAAGGAGGTGCATAATAAATGCATTTTAAAAATTAACTTTCTAATTTAAAAATTAATAATTGCTCATTCTCTAATACAGAAAATTCAAAAGAAGAAAAAATATCCCACTATCATGAGATAACCTTAAACTTGATTTTCTTTCCAGCTGCATAATTATAGATTTGTCCATCGTCAGTAAGTCAAATCTGGATGACATGGTGTCATGGTTTGATCCAGGTGTCCCCCACAAACAAATGAATGTGTTCTGATAGATCGATCCTCAGCTGATGGCAGTTTGAGTTTTATAACCTCGATGAAGCTGTGTTGTTGGGGGCAGGCTTATGGGGTTATAAGCCAGCTCCCCCTTGCCAGTGTTTGGCACACCTTCCTGCCGCTGTTTGCAGTGCTGTGGCAGAGGTGATGTCCAGCCCTCTGCTCATGCCATC
>PVHP010023566.1:0-27200 GCA_004024765.1 Zapus hudsonius
AAAAAAAAAAACCTTTAAAATTCATGGCTTGGCTGTGAAAGTAGGTAAATTTAAAGTTACACTGTGATACCACAGTGCATATTTAAAATGTAACTTTTATGTAAATAGCCTGTTTCAATGTGACTAATTTTTGGGCTCAAATTCTTTCAACATGTATAAAATAAAATCTTTACTCTGAGGTAGTGAGCAGGTAAGATTGTAAAGCATTTATTGGGGCTGGAGAGATGGCTCAGTGGTTCAGGAGCTTGACTGCAGAGCCTAATGACCCTGATTCGATTCCCCTGTTCCCACATAAAGCCAGATGCACACAATGGTACATGCGTATGGAGTTCACTTGCAGCAGTTAGAGGTCTGTACTTATATTCATTCATTCATTCTTCTCTGCTTAAAAATAAAAATATATATTTTAAAGTTACTAGCATTTCTTAAAGGAATTTTCAGAAATGAACAATGAATCATGTTGTTCTAAAATTTAAAGTGTTCATGTTGTGAATCTATTAAAGTTCTGTACTAATGGAGGAAGTTACTAAGTAAATGTCAATGCTTTAAATCATTTTTGGAGGGGATGGAGGGGAGAAAGGAACTTTAGGCATTCTCTCACTCTAACCCAAGATGACCTGTGGCCTTGAACTCACAATAATCTAAGGCATGAACCATTCCTAGATTTTTTTTTTTTTTCTTTTGAGGCAGGGTCTCACTCTAGCTCAAGGCTGACCAAAAACTCATAGTGATCCCCTAACTTCAGCCAGCCATTACTAGGATCATAGGAATAAACCACCACACCTGATTTCAACCACTGTTTCCTCAAAAAATTATATAGAATGATTAAATAATAACCAAAGATTATCTGCTTCTCTGGTTTACAGTCAGCCCTCTGGTGAAAATGCTAATCAATAGTGTGATGGCCAACCAACACCAAGGTGTTGGGGAAGTAGAGGTGTGTTGATCTTGAGTTTTTGAGGCCAGCTATGGTTTACAGAACATGGAAGTCGCTGTGGAGATACCAACTCGAAAATCCAAGGGTGACTTGGATTGTGGCTTATTTTTCTGTGTGGTCAGTTTTAGGAGGGTGTGTTTTATTTTATTTTTGTTGTTTTCCGGGGGGTGATGGGGGAGAGAGGCTCAAGATAGGGTCTCACTCTAGCTTCAAGTAAACCTGGAACTCACCCTATAGCCTAGGCTGGCCTTAAACTCATACAATCCTCCTACCTCAGTCTCCTGAGTACAGGGATTAAAGGTGTACACCATACCTGGCCTAGGTGTGGTATTTTTACACTCTCATCTACAAGTATATCCAATTTCCAGCTATACACCATAACTCAGATTTAGTTCAATTTCATCAAGTGGCTATTAACGCCATTTACTGGATGAATTTCTTCCAATCACTGTCCTAATTAATATGACCAAGACCTTTAAAGTTTATTTTTTAATTTTATTGAAGGGTGGGATAGGTGGCCAGAATCTGAGACACAAGACAAAAAAATTTCCTTTAATTCTAGACAGCTTTTTTGTTATTCCATGCCCTCAAGTCTCTTAAAACAATCGAAGTAATCATGAGTGGCAAAATGAATCAATAAAGAGTGTACAAGCCGGGCATGGTGGCATATGCCTTTAAACCCAGCACTCGGGAGGCAGAGGTAGGAGGACTGCCGTGAGTTCAAGGCCACCCTGAGACTACATAGTGAATTCCAGGTCAGCCTGGACTAGAGCAAGACCCTATCTTGAAAAACAAAACAAAACAAAACAAAACAAAAAAAAAAAGTGTACAAATTGTTATTTTGCCTCTGTCAATAATTGGCAGAGGGATCCTAGGCAGACTTTAATTTCTTCTTCGACGGTAGTTTTTCTATGCACAAAGCAAAAGGTCTATTTGTCTTCCAGTTATTATTTTTAAAAAATTTTTTGTTTGTACAAGTTCACGCACACATGCAAGCTAGGGTCTCCTGCCACTGTAAACTGATGCCATATGCAAGCACCAGTTTTTGATGTCCAATGTTAGTTGGGTCATGGAATTAAACATGGGCCACCAGCAGGCATTACAAGTGAGTGGCTTTTAACTGCCAAGCCAATTCCCTAATCCTAGTTTTAAATATTTTTACATATGAAAAATTGCAGTCCAAGCATAGTGGCACATACCTTTAATCCCAAGAGGCTCAGGAAGCAGAGGTAGGAGGAGGACTGCTGTGAATTTGAGGCATTCTGAACTACAGAATGAGTTCTGGGTCAGCCTGGACTAAAGTGAGACCCTAGCTGAGGGGGAAAGGGGGGAGAGTTGCTTAGGTCCTTGACCTTACACCAGAGAAAATAAATCATATTCTTGTTGCACCATCCATATGAAATGTGAATGCAGGACCCTAAAGGTGAATGTTATTATACATCTTCGGCCCTTGTGCCTCTTCTTATTCCCCAATTCATGGGGTCTTCAGGAACAATGAAAATTCTCAAGGAGTTGAAAACACTTTCAGGTAAGTAAGATTTTGCAAATAGGCTGTGAATCAGAATTGATTAGAGAATTTATATTTTTCTTCTAATAAACTGCATGCTGTGGTAATGACACAAAGTATAACATACTCCCTCTTTTTTGTCAGATTTCTTTTCATTTTATTATTTATTTATTTATTTGAGGTAGGGTCTTACTGTATCCCAGGCTGACCTGGAATTCACTATACAGTCTCAGGGTGGCCTCAAACTCACAGAGATCCTCCTACCTCTGCCTCTACAGTGCTGGGATCAAAATTGTGTGCCACCACACCCAGAATTTTTCAAATTTTCTTTTTCCTTTTTATAATGCTCTTTTCCTGACCACTTTCTGATTCTCCTGTCTCTTTCAGAAACACAGACTTTAAAGAACCGTTCTTATATGCAATTAACTTTCTGGAGAGAAAATGTATATTGTTATTATCTGCTTAGAACCATTTCCAACTTTTTTTCAGAAAATGAAAATACTTTATTAGGGTTTTCTTGATTGTATCTTCTGGAGTAAAATTCTGGTATCCAGCATCCATTTCACTAGATGTAAAGAAGCACATGTTTGTTTGTTTGTTTGTTTGTTTTTAAGTTAGATTTTCTAAAATTAGCCGGCCACCAAAAACATAGCATTACTAGCTATGGCTCTGGTTTCCTTGCTTAGAATATAAGGATTTACTTACCGAATTTCTAGGAAGTGGGAAAAAAAGTATCAGTGTAGGAAAGGTGCCTTGAAATTTAAATAAAAGAAGCTGGACAAGAAATACATCACTGTTGCTATGTTCTCCTGTAGAATAGGCTACAGAAAAACTGAAACCAAGGCCAATGATGTGAAAAAGAAAACATTAGAGATTTTTAAGAGGATCAATGGCACCTGAGCTCAGTGAGATTCATGACTTGTCTGTTTACCTGCTGCCTCCTCCTGTGGCATTGTGGGGGTTCTTCGGGGTCCCTGTGGCCCACTATTCTTGTCAGTGGTGTTTTCCTCCAGATTACCTGCTGGCTCCTGGGTTTTCATCAGCTGACTCAAGAGAACTGCCAACATATTCTGCATGTCAGCTGGTGTGCTTGAAGCTTCAGGAGTTGTTTGTTCTGTTGAAGGCAAGACCACTGGTGCAGGGGGTGGCTCCTTCAATGACTCCTCTGGGACTATAGGTTCTGAGTCCTGCTGCTGGGAAGAGGCTTCTGTCAGTGCACTAATGGATTGGTTCAGGGCCTCTAGCTGCTGTTGCATCTCTGGGTTGGAGTGGATGTTAAGCAGCTGTGCCATTTGAGGGATACTCAGGTCAGTTTGGCTCTGTAGCAGGTTAAGTAACACTGCCAATTCACTCTGATTCAGCTGCTGTGTGATGTCACCAAGGCCTGTGGGAAGACAGTGGAGCCAACATTATATTTTCAGAAACTGGAGGTACTACAGGAGAAATACTATGAGTTTGCTGTGAGCTTGAGGCCAGCCTAGAACTATAGAATTCGCTCCAGGTCAGTCTAGACTAGAGTGAGACCCTACCTCCAAAAACCAAAGTTCAATAGCTCATTATGATATAGTTTTAGTATATTTAGATGTTAAGTTTACAGAACTAACTATATTTAGCAACTGTGATTTAACATGATTAGATTCCTAGGTCTTATCAAATATACCATAAACAGGGCTCTAAATTGTATGCTAGAAAGTCATAGGTAAGCTAATTTTAATTTTTTCTAATCTTAAATTTTGTTTACATAAATTTACTGATATATACCACATGCAATAAGACATTCAGCATTTCTTATTTCAAGAAAATTGTTTTAAACATTCCGAACTATATATACACTATATATACGGCTTGTTTTCTCCACAAAAATGAGGAAATTTGGGCTGGAGAGATGGCTCAGCGGTTAAGACACTTGCCTCTAGTGCCTAAGGCCCCGGGTTCAATTCCCCAGTACCCACATAAGCCAGACCCACAAGGTGGTGGCCCTGGTGCTCACTCACTTGCTTGCTCACTCTCTCACTCTCTCTCCCTCCCTGCTTGAAAATGAATAAATAAAATATTTTTAAAAAAATTTTTTTTAAATGAGGACCTTTAACCTCTTGCCTAATAAATACTTCACTTGAGAAAAACTAAGACACAAACATATATACTTCATACATTTCATCTTTAAAATCTGCTGAAATATTCTTAATAACAGCAAAAACAACTCATTCCACACTTCAACACTGACCTACTGCATCTCCAGCTGCAGGCTCCACCTTGCCAGGTGCAGGTTGTGGTGGTGCTGGGCTACTGTTCTTCACGGGCTCAGCAGTTGTCCCTGAGGTAGTTTCTTTTCGAGAGGATTTGGGTGGAGGTGGTTCTTCTACCACAACACCACTTTGTCGCTGCCGTCGCCGTTTCTTACTCCACAATTCATGGCAATCCTGCCAGTGAGGTAGGCTGGAAAACACAAAGTAAAGGGGAATGTAATCATGAGTAAATGGAAGGAAAAGGAATTAAAACAGGAAGGCAAAGCACATTGAAAATAGAAAGAATAAGGAAGACATAAAAGTTAGTAAGTGAAAAACAAGTAACAGAAAAACAAAAGTTAGTAAGTAGTGGTGGCCTGGAGTGGACTATCAGGCATCCCACTCCATCCACCAGCTCTTGCTTCATCTAGAGTCTCTTACTGATACTGGAACTTGCCTTTTTTCCCCCCACAAGCTCCAGTGATTCCAGGGTGTCTGCTTCCTTATGGGAATAGGGTTACAGGCGAACATGGCCACACCTGTTTATATGGGTTCTCAAGATTCAAACTTGGGTGGTCGGGAGCTCTTTTAGTACTTCATGTTTGAACAGGAAGCACCTGTTCAAACACGGAGCCATCTCTCCAGCCCTCTTTTTTTTCTTTTTTCAAATACCCTGGTTTCTCTTCAGATCCTATAAATCTTTTGTCTTTTAAAATATTTAATTTATCTGGGGGCAGAGAGACACAGAGAAGAAAGATAGACAGAATGGGCATGCTAGGGCCTCTAGCCACTGCAAACAAATTCCAGGTGCTTTCATCACTTTGTGCTTCTGGCTTTACATGGTTACTGGGGAATCAAACCAAGGTTGTTATTTTTGCAGGCAAATGCCTTAACCACTGAGTCATCTCTCCAGCAATCTATCTTATTTTTTTAGACAGAGTTTATCATTGGCCTGGAGTTCAGCAATTACCTACATTAGCTGGCCAGCAAGCCCCATGGATCATCCTATCACTGCTCCACCCCCAGCACTAGGATTACAGATTACAAGTACATGACACTATGTCCAGCTTTTAACACGGGTACTAGGGATCAAACTCAGGTCCTCAAGGCTTTCACATATTTACTGACTAAACCCAAGCCTGACTTGACCTATTTTCAGACTTGACATCCTACCTCAAAATAACAAAGGGTCTGTAGAGATTGCTCAGTAGTTAAAGGTACTTACTTGAAAAGCCTAATGGCCTGGGTTTGATTTCCCCAGTATCCACATAAAACCAGATGCCCCAAGTGGCACATGTATCTGAAGTTTATTTATTTATTTTTTTTTGGTTTTTCGAGGTCTCACTCTAGCTCAGGCTGACCTGGAATTCACTATATAGTCCCAGGGTGACCTTGAACTCATGGTGATCCTCCTACCTCTGCCTCCGGAGTGCTGAGATTAAAGGCATGTGCCACCACGCCCAGCTGATGTTCATTTTCAATGACAAGAGGCCTCTCTCTCTCAAATAAATAGAGTAAAATATTTATTTAGATCCAGGCATGGTAGGGAACACCTTGATCCCAGCACTCTGAAGGCAGAGGAAGGAGGATCACCTTGAGTTCAAGGCCAGTCTGAGACTACATAGTAAATTACAGGTCAGCCTGGGCCAGAGGGAAGCCCTACCTTAAAAAAATCAACCCCCCCCCAAAAAAATAGACTTGTCCTTGTAAGTGTAAGGAATATATAGTTACCACAAACATCAGTGACCATGCAAAGTAATGAATAAAAGAACAAAAACAAGAAGGAATAATTTCAAAGTTCTTGTGTAGATGAATAGACTAGGGATCCAGAGACAAAACAAAATTGTCAGATTCAAATCATAATAACTAGCCAGGCACACCTTTAATCCCAAAACTTGGAAGGCAGAGGTAAGAGGATCAATGTGAGTTCAAGGCCAG
The DNA here is from genome assembly GCA_004024765.1 of Zapus hudsonius. Lineage (NCBI taxonomy): Eukaryota > Metazoa > Chordata > Mammalia > Rodentia > Dipodidae > Zapus > Zapus hudsonius. The sequence continues at coordinate 6,608 of PVHP010023566.1, forward strand.
CTTGGGACTATAGAGTTCCAGGTCGGCTAAGGCTACAGCGAGACCTTACCTTGAAAAATAAGAAGTAAAAGCTTTAAAATTGGGCTGGGGAGATGGTTCGCAGCCGTTAAGGCACTTGCCTGCAAAAACCAATGACTTAGGTTTAATTCCCCAGTGCCACCCACATAAAGCCAGATGCACAAAGTGGTGCATGTGCCTAGAGAGGCCCTGGCGTGTTCATTCTCTCCTCCTTCTCTCTCTCTCTGCTTGAAAATAATAAAATTTATTATTTAAATTTTAAACTTTAAAACTAAAAAGACAGTCTGCGGAGATGGCTCAGTGGTTAAAGGAACTTGCTTACAAAGCCTGCAAGTCCTGGTTTGATTCCCTAGGATATAAGTACAGGCAGATGTAAAGTGCTATATGCATTAAGAATTTTCATTTGCAATGGCAGGAGGCTCTGGTGTACCTATTCTCTCTCTCTCAAAGTAGGATCTCACTCTAGTCCAGGCTGACGTGGAACTCACTCTGTAGTTCCAAGCTAGCCTCAAACTAACAGTGATTCTCTCACCTCTGCCTCCCAAGTGCTGGATTAAAGGCATGCATCCCCATAACCACTTAAATAAAAATTTTTTTAAAATAAAATAACTGACCTTCTTATCCACAGTAACACTCAAAGACACCTACCCCTTCATTTAGGACTTAGATATTTTCAGCTATTTGAATTTTTTTAAAAATTCATCTTTTAGTTTCTCATTTCCAGAGGCCACTGGGAAGTTTAGAGTCATTATACAGTCATTAGCACTTACTCTGGAGGAGCCATTTTGCTGAGTTCCACATCTTTAAGAAAGTCACTCTGCAGGGTCTGTTCAGCTGTGCAACGCTTACTAGGATCTAGTGTCAGCATGTGGTCCAATAAATCAAGTGCTGCTGAAGGAATGCTGCAGAAAGGAACACAAAATGAAAAGTTCACAATGATCCCACAGCTGTCAAACTTGGAACCTAGTATCAAAAGGTTGTGAATTTTAATTTCTATTTAAAATTGAGGAAGTGAGTTAGAAGTTGGATAATACAAGCCAACAGTTCTGATCCAACAAAATATAGGGGGGAAAAATGAAGCTAACAATTCTATTCTTCTTTCCTTAGGAAGAACAAGAGTAATGAAAAAAATCCACATATTACAATAATTTTTCCGTTTATGTGTGGTTTGCATATGTGTTATGTTTACAGGTGCATACCTGTATGGGCATGTGAGTGGAGGCAAAAAGATAATGGTGACCGCCTTCCTCAACTGCTCTTATTTTTTTTTAATATATGTTCATGTGTGTGGGAGCATCTTTGTGCACAGGCATGTGTGGAAGCTAAAGGTGTGGTATATGGTTATGAAGCATGTTCATGTGAGCAGGTGGAGGGCAGAGGTTAACACTGAGCCCTCAATCACTCTTCACATTACTTAAACAGACAGGATCCCTTACTGAACCTAGATCTGATTAGGCTAGTCTGACTAGAAACTTGTCTTGGGGAATCTGCCTCTTCCTGCCTCCCAAATCCTAAGATTACAGGTACAATTTGAACTCAGCTCAACATGATGATGCAGTAAGCACTTTACTGACTGAGCTATCTCCCCGGAATCCCCACCTTATTTGTTTTAAGACAGGCTCTCTCACTAATTCTGGAATTCATAAATCCAGTGGCAGTATTACAGGGGTACATAGGTATGCATGAATGCATTCAGCTTTTAGGTGGGTGCTAGAGATTCAAACCCAGGTTCTTACGCTTGCACAGCAAATACTTTAGTTACTGAGCCATCTTTCCTCAAAAGTTTTTCTGGTCTAAAGCCTTCCAAGTAAAAAATTAGGAAGTGCTATGAAAAAACTCATACAACTATTATAAAATAAAATGTTTAGTTGAGCATGATGGTACACTCTTTATTCCTGGAAGTTGGGAGGCTGAGGTAGAAATGTGAGTTTGAAGCCAGCCTGAACTACAGAGTGAGTTCCACATCAGCCTGCGCTAGAGATCCTGATTAAAAAATAAATAAATAAATAAAATAATATAAAATAAAATGTTTTAGCCAGGTGTGGTGGCACACAAACCATTAATCCCAGCACTCGGGAGGCTGAGGTAGGAGGACTGCAATGAGGCCACCCTGAGACTACATAGGAGTTCTAGGTCAGCCTGGGTTAGAGTGAGACCCTAAATCAAAAATCAAAAAATAAGCCGGGTGTGGTGGCGCACGCCTTTAATCCCAGCACTCAGGAGGCAGAGATAGGAGGATTGTCTTGAGTTCAAGGCCACCCTGAGACTACATAGTAAATTCCAGGACAGCCTGGACTAGAATGAGACCCTACCCAGAAACCCCCCCAAAATAATAATAATAATAATAATAATAAAAATAATAATAAATAAATAAAATATTTGAAATAGTAAATCAGAATAACATTAAGTACCTATGCTAGGAATAAGTCCCAAGAGAAGTCAGACACAGAAAACAGATATACATTTTTCCAAACTTACAAAGAGAATTCTTCTCTTAGGCGCCTTCTATACTGTTTCTTCGGTTTCATGGTGTTGAAGTAGGGCAGCTTGATAACATCAGGCCATACTGCTGGACAAGGGCTACCACAAAGACGGCTAAAAACAAAGCAAAAAGCAACAACAATGGAGTAAGTGAACACTATGAAATGTGGAGGTTCTATAACTAGAAATTATCTCCTGAGATCTGAAGAATCTTTGATAATAAGGTGGGCAAAAAAGTATAAAGTATGATCTATTGATATAAAAGAGAAGAAATAGGACAGAGAGAATTGGTTACAAGATATCAAGAGAAAATACTGTCATAACAATCCAAAAGTATTCACATTTAACTTTATAAAACATGTTCTTAATCCTTCATAAAAGTTTTTATTACCAATTTGGTTCTATTCAGTTACAATTTAAATTATTATAAGTCTTATACAGTCCCTACAGGGAGAAGTAGAAGAAAGCTCATGACTAGAAATTGTGTCATCTTTAAAACATATTTACAGGTTTGGGAGACGTCTTATAACAGTTAAAGGTGCTTGCTCGCAAAGCCTGATGTCCCAGATTTGATTCCCTAGTATCCACATAAAACCAGATGCACAAAGTGCATCTTGCAGCGCAAGAGGCCCTGGCACACCCATACTCTTTCTGTCTCTCAAAAAAAAGAAATACTTAGTCAGGCATGGTGGCGCACGCTTTTAATCCCAGCACTCAGGAGACAGAGGTAGGAGGATCGCCGTGAGTTCGAGGCCAGCCTGAGACTACAGAGTGAATTACAGGTCAGCCTGGGCTAACGCGAGACCCTACCTCCAAAAACCAAATACCAAAACCAAAACAAACAAACAAGAACCCCCCCCCAAAAAAAAAAAACCAGAAAACATAATTTTTTTTTTTTTTTGGTTTTTTCGAGGTATGGTCTTGCTCTAGCCCAGGTTGACCTGATATTCACTTTGTAGTCTCATGGCGGCCTCAAACTCACAGTGATCCTCCTAACTCTGCAATCCTCCTACCTTTGCCTCCCAAGTGCTTGGATTAAAGGTGTGCACCTCCATGCCCTGCAAAAAGAAATACTTTTGAAGTTTACATTTGCAAGTCAGGCATGGTGAAATCCAGGATACCCTGGACTAGAGTAAGACCCTAGGTTGGAGAGGTTGGGGGGGGGGGGACACTTTACATTTGCCTAGTATTATTCTTCCTTTTAATTTTATTGATAAGAACATCCTGACTAGCTCAATCAGTAGAACATGAGACTCTTAATTTTATTGGGGGAAAAAAATAAGAAGCAGCAGCTGAGCATGGTGGTACATGTTTACAATTCCAGCACTCATGAAGTGGAGGCAAGATTGCCAGTTTGAGGCCTGCATGATCTCTAAAGAAAGAACTTCTCTGGGGCCGAGGGGGAGGGAAAAAAAGAGAAAAGAAAAAGGCTTAATTCCCATCCTAACCCATAATCATTCATTCATATGCTATATATCATACTAAACTGCACATTATTTGATAATCTTATTTATCTTCAAATTATTAAGTTTAACAGAAAAGTAATCTGTTACACTAATAGGTTCAAGAATTAACTGAGGTAACCAAACAAAAACAAAACAAAACAAACAAAAAAAAAAAACACCCAAAATTGAGGGCTGGAGAGATTGCTCAGTGGATAAGGCACCTGCCTGCAAAGCCTAAGCACCTGGGTTCAATTCCCCAGTAGCCATGTAAAGCCAGATGCATAAAGTAGAGTTAGTCTGCAGTGGCTAGAGGCCCTGGCGTGGTTCTCTCTCTCTCTTTCTCTCTCCCTTTCTGCTTGCAAATAAAGAAAAATATTTTTAAAAAGAAAGAAAAGAAAAAATAAATAAAAAGGGCTGGAAAGATGGTACTGGCTGCAAAACCTGATAGCCTGGGTTTGATTCCCCAATATCCATGTAAAGTCAGATATACAAAGTAACACATGCATCTGGAGTTTGTTTTTAGTGACAAGAGATCCTGTCACACCCATTCTTCTTTCTCTTTCCTTCTCTCTCTCCTTGAAAATAAATTTGAAAAATAAACTGGATGTGGTGGTGCACGCCTTTAGTCCCAGCACTCAGAAGGCAGAGGTAGGAGGATCACTGTAAATTTGAGGCCACCCTGAAACTACACAGTGAATTCCAGGTTCAGCCTGGGCTAAAGTGAGACCCTACCTCAAAAAAACAAAATAAAAAATAAAATAAATTTATGATTATCAGTAAATGTTTAAATTCTATATTAAATTTATATATCTCTATACCTTGGATTATACAAAAATTTAAGTGAAAAAGGTTTTTGAATGGAAAAAGAATAAGAAGCCCTCATTGATCACACCTGGGCATTAAGAGAATATGTGCACTGTACCTGATCAATTCTAGCTGAGCCAATTCCAAATTGGCTTGAAAAATAGGCTTCTTTGTGAATAGCTCCCCAAGGATACACCTAAAAAAGTAAAATTGTGATGTTAATTAAAAAAAAAATCTGTGGAGACAAAACACTTCTTTCACTGAAAACAGACAGCATGAATGATTTAAATTTGGCAACAGATCAAATTTTTGCCACCTATAAAAAAGTTTATTAGCAGAGAAAGAGTCAAGAGTCCAATACTCATACCATTGTAAATTAAGGAAATAAAGATAATTTTATAAACATGTTCAGCAGATTCTATAAAGGAATTATTAGTTTATAATTAGTTTATAGAAACTGTACTATACTATAGCCCTCTTTGCACTATATTTACAAAAGAAACTATTTGTTAGTCAAGATCAGTTTCAACTTTCAAATAAATTCTGATTAAACACCTCTGACATTTTCAAATGGACCTTTATTTTTTTATTTTTTTTTCAAATGGACCTTTAAAACTAAAAATTCAGTCTTAAAATAGCTCTACATATGTTTACTAGTTACAAAAGTAACAAAAATTAGTGTTATTGGGGCTAGAGAGATGGCTCAGCAGTAAGATGCTTGCCTGTAAAGCCCAATGACCCAGGTTCAATTCTCCAGTGACCACATAAAGCTACATGTGCTAAGTGGCACATGTATCTGAAATTTGTTTGCAGCAGCTAGAGGCCCTGGTGCGCCTATTCTCTCTGTCTGTTTCTCTGCTTAAAAAATAAATATTTTTTTTAAAAATTGCTATTATAGCCGGGTGTGGTGGCGTACGCCTTTAATCCCAGCACTTAGGAGGCAGAGGTAGGAGGATTGCCGTGAGTTTGAGACCACCCAGAGACTACATAGTGAATTCCAGGTCAGCCTGGACTAGAGCGAGACCCTACCTTGAAAAACCAAATATAAATATATATATATATATATATATATATATATATATATTACTATTATAACTAAAGGGCAAAGTTCAGATATATACATATAGATAATGATACCAGAGGAGGAATTTAGTATTGTTTATGAAATACTGTAGCTAAAATATACAGCTTGAAACTATATAGTAGCTGGCTGATAATATTCAAAACTGTAAATGTCATGAGAGATTAAAAAAAAAAAAAAAAGGCTGGAGTTTGGAGAAAGGACTCAGTGCTTAAAGGTGCTTGCTTGCAAGGTCTGAGCCCAGGTTTGATTCCCCAGTACTCATGTAAGCCAGATGCACAAAGTGGCGCATGGGTCTGCACTTTGTTTGCAATGACCAGAGGCCTTCACATACCCCTTCTCTGTTTGCAAATAATAAAAAATTTTTTTCTTATTTATTATCCATAATGAGTTACATAATTTAGTGGGCAAACCATGTGTTGTTATCCCGAACTCCCCACTCCCCCCCCCATCCCTGATCAGTTGTATATCTTCCTTCGTGGGCTGTCTGTATTAGTCCTTGTGGCAAGGGATCCTGTATATCTTAAAAAATATGGAACGCTTCACGAATTTGCGTGTCATCCTTGCGCAGGGGCCATGCTAATCTTCTCTGTATCGTTCCAATTTTAGTATATGTGCTGCCGAAGCGAGCACAATAAAATATGTTTTTAAAAAGCAGGCTAGAGAGATAGCTCAGCAGTTAAAGGCATTTGCTTGCAAAAACCTACTGACCCAGCCTTGATTCCCCAGTGCCCATGTAAAGCCAAATGTACAAAGTGGTACATGTATCTGAAGTTCATTTGCAGCAGCAGGAAACCCTGGTGTGACCATGCTCTCTCTCAAATAAACAAATAAACAAATGTATTTAAAAAATAAAAATAAAAAGGTTACAAAACAGCTTCAGAGGAAAGATTTTTAAGAGGATTATAAAAGCAGGTGCTGCTGGGTGTGGTGGCGCATGCCTTTAATCCCAGTACTCAGGAGGCAGAGGTAAGAGGATCACCATGAGTTCAAGGCCACCCTGAGACTACATAGTAAATTCCAGGTCAGCCTGGGCTAGAGTGAGACCCTACCTGGGGAAAAAAAAAAAAAAAAAAAGTAGGTGCTGCTATAATCTTGGCTATTGGTAGATGTACTTAGGTCATTCTATGCTATATAAGTTAAAGGACTGCATGTGCTACAAGAAACCCTTCCATGAAAGTAAACAAAGAAAGAAGGCTGAAGTAGGAAGATCACTGTGAATTCAAGGCCAGCCAGCCTTATCTAGAGAATGAGGTTCAGGTCAGTATGGATTAGTTAAAAATGAGACCCTGTCTGCAAAACACAATCAACAGCAGAAGGTATCTTTGCTTCTAAGGATAATATATTAGATATCAAGAAGGAAAGGGCAAAATATATAAACAACTCTTATCCCCGGGAGTGATGGCACAGGTCTTTAGCCCTACCACTAGGAGGTTAAGGTAGGAGGTTCGCTGTGAGTTTGTCAACATGGGGTAGAGTGATACCCTGCAAAGAAAAATAAAAACTAAAATAAAACAAAACTAAAACCCCACAAAATATATACATATGCACATATATGCATACAGCTCTAAAAAATATGAGAAAAATATGTATGCACATTTTACTCTACCTTTTAAGGAAGCACCTTTAACTACTGAAGCATATGTCTAAAGGTGGCCTGGAACTCACATCAATCAGCCTCCCAAGTGCTAGGATAATAGAAGTGAACCACTATGCCCAACTACTATTTTTTTTAAATTTCAAGGTAGGGTCTCGCTGTAGCCCAGACTGACCTAGAATTCACTATGTAGTCTCAGGGTGGCCTTGAACTCATGGCGATCCTCCTACCTCTGCCTCCCAAGTGTGCCACCACGCCTGGCTTCCTAACTACTTTTTGCTGTCTTTTTTTTTTTCTTTGTTTCAAGGTAAGGTCTCACTCTAGCCCAAAGTGACATGGAATTCACTATGTAATCCCCAGGCTGGTCTCGAACACATGGCAATCCTCCTACTTCTGCTGCCAAGTTCTGGAATTAAAGGCACGTGCCACTATGCTGAGTTAACTTTTTGCTTTTCAATGTGGTACTAAGGATCAAAACACATACTAAGCAAGACCTCTACAGCTGAACCTACATACTAAACTAATTCTCTCAAATCTTAGAAAAAGTACTATAACTAAAATTCAGGTCTTCTTCTATTTCACTTATCAAATTTAGATTAGAGGATTAGAAATTCACGGTCATACTCAGCTACACAGAGAGAACCTAGAATGAGACCCAGTTCCCCCCCCCAAAAAAAAACAAAAACAAAATAATCAAGCCAGATATGGTGGCACATACCTTATAATTCCTGCACTTAGGAATTATAAGGTATATATGAGGCCCATATAGTCTATATATCAGGCCATCTAGGGCTACAAAGTGAGATTCCCCACTAAAAACACACACACACACACACAACACACACACACACAAAGAAAAAGAATAAGAAAGTGTATATATGAAAGACAGAGAGAAAAGCAAAATCATTTTTGGCTAAAAGGAACTAATTAATATTCTTTAGAAAAATGGCTGATCCCAGATGTGGTAGTGCATGCTTTTTAATTCCAGCACTGGGGAAGTTGAGGTTAGGAAGATAGCCATGAATTTGGTGGCTAACCTTGGCTACAGGGGGAGTTCCAGGCATGGGCTAGAGGTAAGATACTCCCTCCAATAAAAAAAAGAAAAAAAGTCTTTTTGTTTTCTTTCTTTTTTTTCTTTCTATACCTCCTCTATTTCTTCTATTTCTTTTCTTAATCTTCCTGCCCTTCCTACCTGAGGATGGGTATTACAGGTGTGTGTCACCATACCTGCTGAGGACTAAATCCACAGCTTACTGCATTCTAGACACTAGGCAAGCACTCTACCAATTGAGTTACTCAATCCTTGTTATTTTAATTTTTTTTTTTTTTTTGAGATAGGATCTGACTTTGCAGCCCAGGCTGGCCTAAAATTTACTATGTAGGCAGCTCAGTCTGGTCTGAAATTCATAGTAATCCTTCTGTTTCAGCTTTCTAAATGCTGAAATTTCAGACCTGAGTACCATATCCAGCTAAGAATTAGCTCACTTTATGAGGGGTTGGGGAAGGGAGGTTTCAAGGCAGGATCTCAGTGCACACCCAGATTAGCTCATTTTTGTATATAGTTTGTACTTAGGGCTAGCCAAAAAGACAAATTATCTTTATGTAAGCATTCTAGGAAGGAATGGTAAGGAATGGTCTAGTCATCGATAACATCTCAACAAAACTGCATTGCAGGAGGATCACCACAAGTTCAAGGCCAGCCAAATAGGGATCCAGGGTGAGACCCAGTCACAAGGAAAAGAAAAAAAAAAAGAAAGGAAGAGGAAAACAAAAATGAAACTTTGGTTGTGGTGGCTCACACCTGTAATCTCACCACTACTACGACCAGGGAGGTAGAAATGCAACAAATTTGAGTCTAGCCTGGGCTACATAGTGAATTCCAGGCCAGCCTGGGCTTAGGCTCTGTGGTTTACTGTCCTTAAAAGGTTGAAATAAAAAGCTATTAATTTGTAGTGGATTGGTTCATGTTGTTATATTCTTCAGAGATAACTCATTTATTGAATGCACTCTGGTCAGAGACCCTAACCATTGTTCACTCCTAAATTTGATGTGCCACTATTTAAACTTTGTTACAAGTATTCAAAACCACCTCTATAGTAACTTAAGGGATAGTGAATAGATAAGAACCAATCTTAATCCATTTATAACTAACAGAGAAGAAGAAAGAATCATGCTAGCTGGAAGTGTATAGCTCAGTGTTACAGTGCTTGCTAAACATGTGTAAGGTTTTGGGTTCCAACCTGGGGATCGGGGAGGAAGAAGAGGAACAATGCTAAAAGCACTGGGTGATATAGATTAGTGGTACAACATTACAAAGTCCCAAATCAACCAAAGAAACAAACAAACAAAATGTTTTTAAAAAGTGAAAAATGCAAACCATCTAGATACAACAAAACTCGGATTGTGAGAAGTCAACAGAACAAATGAGCACGGTTACTCTAAGGAAACATTTAAGAAAGTTATCAGGAGTGATTAAGAGGATGTTTTATTTAAATACTTGTAGTAAGCAGGGCATTCATGCTATATATCCATTATTCCAACTATTTGATAGGATGAGGCAAAAGGGATCAAAACTGAGCATCTGAGTTAAGTGGCTCTTCCTAAGTTACTTTTATTTTTAAAAATATTTTATTTATTCATTTTCAAGTAGAGAGATACAGAGAGAGAGAGAGAGAGAGAAAGAAAACACACCAGGGCCACCACCTTGTGGGTCTGGCATATGTGGGTACTGGGAAATTGAACCCGGGGCCTTAGGCACTGGAAGCAAGTGCCTTAACCGCTGAGCCATCTCTCCAGACCTATTTTTATGTTTTTTTAAAAATTTGCCAATTTATTTTTTTAACTTGGTAACAGCATCCATAATTAGAGATAATAAAAAATGATAATTTCCTCCTCCAAATAAAAAGAAATCCCAAGGTAGAATGCTTGCCTATCATACATAAGACCCTTTAGTCAATCCTCAGTAACACACATACACAAACCAAGATAATTAATTGCAATCCTAAAAAACATGCATTAAAAAATACCTAGGCTGAGAATGTGGCTCAGTAGTAAAGTGTCTGCCTAGCTTGCATTGCAAAAGCTCTAAGTTTGATCCCCAGCACCAGAAAAAACAAAAACAAAAACAAAACAAACAAAAAAACAACTTTATTTGGGGTTGGGGAGACTGCTTGCCACTTAAGCATGAGACCTAGAATCCCATAAGTTTTGACTCCCTATGTAAAAAGCCACTCATAGGCTAGAATATGGCTCAGTGGTTCAAGACACTTGCTTGCAAAGCCTACACACCTGGGTTCAATTTCCTACTAACCACATAAAGCCAGATTCACAGTGGCACATGCTTCTGGAGTTTGATATAGTAGGAAGAGGTCCTGGTGTGCCCATTCTCTTTCTCTCATACCTCTGTCTCTCAAACAAAAGAAAAAATATTTTTTAATATATGTTTATTGTCAGCCAGGCGTGGTGGCGCACACCTGGGAGCACTCGGGAGGCAGAGGTAGGAGGATCACCATTAGTTTTAGGCCACCCTGAGATGACATAGTGAATTCCAGGTCAGCCTGGGCTAGAGTGAGACCCTCCCTCGAAAAACAAAACAACCAAAAAAAATATATACATATATATATATTATATATATATATAATATATATATATATTGTCCATAATGAGTTACATTATTTAGTGGAAAAAATATTTTTAAAGCTACTCAAAATAAATAAATAAATTAAATAAAATAAAATAAAAAAGGTTTTATTCCCAGCAGAGGTGGATGGAGTTTGAGGCCACCCTGAGACTACTTAGTGGATTCCAGATTAGCCTGGGTTAGAGTGAGACCCTATCTGGAAAAACAAAAAAAAACAAAAAAAGAAAAAGAGTGAAACATGAACAGGAGAGATGGTTCAGTGGTTAAGGAACTTGCCTAAAAAGCCTAACAACTTCGGTTTGATTCCCCAGTACCCATGTCAAGCCAGACCCACAAAGTAAAAGTGGCACATGCATCTGGAGTTTGTCTGCAGCAGTGAGAAGCCCTGGCATGCCGTTCTCTCTCTTTCCTTGGAAATAAATTTTTTTAAAAAAGCAATACATTGGGGGGGGGGGGAGCCACACATGTCCATAACCCCAGTCAATGGGGTGGAGAACAGGGGTGGGGAATGAAAGCTGAAGAATTGCTTAGGGCTTGCTGGAGGACAATATATATGGGTTGAGGGAGAGACCCTGTTTCAAGGAAATAAGCAGATGAGCAACAACACCTAACATTCTTCTCTGGCATCTGCACACACCTGCTCACACATCACATACACCATACCTCACACATTCAATTAAAAAAAAAAGTCTGTTCACAACCCCCTACCCCATGGACTGATACAGACTGCCCACGGAGGAGGATATACAACTGACCAGGGACAGGGAAGAGGAAAATAGGGGAAGTATAGACATCAACACATTATTCCCTTATTTAAGTGTATTTAATTATGGATATTAATAAAAAAAATTTTTTTAAAGTATCCCTGAGGTTGAGTCAACAGAAAGTTCATTAATCTTTTTGAAGCTAAAAATACCTGGAAACAGCCATGAAGAGAAGAAACAGTATTTGCTAATAATATGTGAGTAGTCTTACCCACAACTCCAAACATCTATGGCTGGTGTATAACGCTCCTCTCCCAGCAGCAGTTCTGGAGGTCGGTACCACAGAGTAATGACTTTGTTTGTATAAGGGCGACTGAAATATAAAACCACCATGATGTAAATATACAATGGATTTTGATAAAAAGCACTTACATGAAAAATATACAATTAGCCGGGCGTGGTGGCCCACACCTTTAATCCCAGCACTGGGGAGGCAGAGGTAGGAGGATTGCTGAGAGTTCAAGGCCAACCTGAGACTACATAGTGAATTCCAGGTCAGCCTGGGCTACAGTGAGACCCTACCTGGAAAAACCAAAAAAAAATAATAATAATAATAATAATAAATAATAAAAAAATGTAAATAGAAATGGCTGCTGACTAAAGATGATATTGTTAAAATAGTTCCACAGAGGGCTGGAGAGATGGCTTATCGGTTAAGGCACTTGCCTCTAGTGGCTAAGGCCCCTGGTTCAATTCCCCAGTACCCACATATGCCAGACCCACAAGGTGGTGGCCCTTGTGTCCTCTCTCCCTCTCTCTCTCTCTCTCTGCTTGAAAATGAATAAATAAAATATTTAAAAAAATAGTACCACAGAAAACTAATAATTCAAAAGTAAATTAGACATTAGTAGAAGACAAAGAAATAACTCATATTCCAATTTGAGTTGACTTATTTTCATTTAATGCCTTATTTAAGAATTCCAATAGAGCCAAGCATGCCTTTAATCCCAGCACTCAGGATCCTGTCACAGAGGTAGATGGATCCCTGTGAGTTCAAGGTCAGCCTGGGCTAGACTGAGACCCTACCTCAAAAAACAAACAAAAACAAACACGAAAAATCCAACAGAAATTACTGACTAAAATCTCAGTGGTAACACATTAAAATAATTAAGGAATTCTGATGGTAACTGTAATAGGCAGAAATGCAAATATTGAAAAACAAAAACAAATCTTTACAAGCTCCCACATGTAACTTTTGCTCTTTATTTTTTATTGTCTTTGAGAAGGTGGTCTCACTATATTGCCAAGACTAGCCTTGAAGGGCCTAGGTGATCCTTCCCACATGTACTTTGGGATGAATGCCTCACCTCTCTTCAGAGTTATAGAGTCGAGCAAGTCCAAAATCTGCTAGTTTGATTTGTCCACTGAAAAACAAAATAAAAAATATTATTTTTATAAGTAGCAGTATAAGCCCCCAAATGACATTTGGAAAATAAAGTGCCAACTCAAGAGCTAAAAGAATTTTAAAAATGAATTTAAATGACTGATCTTATTTCTACTGTTAATGGTTACATTCCTGATGAAGAAAGCCTTTTTAAGATTACTAAAGTTTACAATTTCTCATTTAAGAAAAAAAAAGCACATTCTGGACTTGATTTCTTTCCTTTACCTTTGAAGATGGGGTCTAGATATGTTATTTGCTCTTCAACTCCTGCACTTAATCACCTCAGCGTCTCAACAGCCAAATCACAGGTATACGCCACCCAGATCTGACTCCAAATATTTATTCTTGGTATACAACTATATCCAGTACCTGCTAGGATAATACTAAATGATGAAGGGGAAAAAAAAACTGTTCTAGATTAAGAGAGATTTAAGGGTCTGAGGAGATGGCTCAGTAGTTAAAGGTGATTGCCTGCAAAGTCTGCTGGCTCAGGTCTAATTTCCCAGCACACACATAAAGCCAAATGCAATGTGGTGCCAGTGATCACAGTGTCTACAACAAAGCTATGGGCCAGCAAAGTCTGACATTCATTTGCAGTATAGCAGTTCATTTACAGGTGAAGAATAGACAGCTCAATGTTGTCATTTGAGCTACACACACACACACACACACACACACACACGATTTTAAAAGGGAAAAAGACTTAAAAAGCATGCATGCAAATTAAAACAAAAAAAAAAAAAAAAACAACTAGAAGCTTTGGACAGAAAGTCCAATCAATACATCTGTGTTTACTCTAAAAAGCAGTAGCTAACAATGTTCAAGAGCAGATAAAAGAAATAGGTATTTTGTTTCCTTAAGGGAGACTATAACTAAGAAGCCATATGTATTTAAATTTGCTTAGGGTCACAACACTTTTTTATGGGGGTATTTCGAGATAGTTCAGCTCTATTTGTTAATTATGGCAGACTTCTCTGAATATTCCTGTAATATATGAGAGATTCCCTAGTATAGTTAGAATTAAATAATCTTTACAAATCTACTTTAATTCCATAGCAAATCTGAGAAAAAAATTTTAATTAAAATAAAAACAGGGCTGGAAAGATAATTCAGTAGTTGGGGTGCTTGTTTGCAAAGCCTGATGGCCTGTTAGATTCCATAGTAACCATATAAAGCCAGACTGCACAAGATGTTGCAAGCCTCTTTTTGTTTGCAGTTTGGAGTTTGTTTGCAGGGACAGCCCTGCCACACCCATACCCACTCTCTCTGTTACTGTCTCTGTCAGCCTCTTTCTCTCTCTCTCTCTCAAGTGAACAAAATATTTAAGAAAACAAATGAATTAAATAGGTATTCTGATAAATATGTGCATCAGAATGTTCACAGTACCAGTATTTATAATAAACAAAAGGTATATCAACAACCTGGGTGACCACTGACAAAAATAGATAAACAAGTGCATGCCTTTAATCCCAGCACTTGGGAGGCAGAGGTAGGAGGATCATCATGAGTTTGAGGCCACCCTAAGACTACATAGTGAATTCCAGGCCAGCCTGAGATTGAATGAGACCCTACCTAAAACAAAACAAAACAAAACAATGAATAAAGTAAAATTAAATTGAAAAAATTACTAGACCTAGACAGAGAATGATCTTTCCTGGTCTAGAATTATTTATCAATAGCAAATAAATATAACAAAAACAAAACAAAAGTGGAGTTTATATGTCTGGAGGCACTGCTGATCAGAATACATCTATCATAAATAGTTCCTAAGTAGTAAAACCTTCAGGTTTATATAAATGGGAAAAAACTGTACTACTTATAACCCAAAGTAACTAGAAGAAACTCATAGGGTAGGGAGAAAGTGATTAACTTTAATTGGCTACTATGTTACCTGTTGTTCAGCAAAATGTTAGAACACTTAATATCCCGATGAAGGAAATTCTTTTTGTGGCAGTAATCCAATCCTTCCATTAGCTGTTTCATGAATGACTTGATATGGTCCTCAGAAAAATGAACCAAACCAGATTCCAGCAATCCCATTAAGTCGTGGTCCATATACTCAAATACAAGGTAGAAGGCACCTACATAAAATGAAAATTTTTAAAGCAAGAAAAAAAAGGATGTTGAATAAAAAAACTTCAAATGTTAAAAATTTTGAAGCTGAGGGCTGGAGAGATGGCTCAGCAGTTGGGGCACTTGCCTCCAGTGACTAAGGCCCCAGGTTCAATTCCTCAGTACCCACATAAGCCAGACCCACCACAAGGTGGTGACCCTGGTGCGCTCTCTCTCTCTCTCTCTCTCTCTCTCTCTCTCTCTCTCTCTCTCTCTCTCTCTCTCTCTCACTCTCTCTGTCTCTCTTTGCTTGAAAATGAATAAATATTTTTAAAAATTAAAAAAAATTTTTGAAGCTGAACATAGGATCTCTAAGAATACCCCTTAATTTTACAGATGAAACTAAGACTGATCAAAAAACTTTTCCTTTTCAACAATAAGTAACAAAGTTACTACTTGAATTAAATTTTGACTTCTACTCTTCTACCACAACTATGTACATATAGAAAGAGCAACTGCCACTATCAGGCTGTATTACTACACTCAGCAAATTACATACAGACCCTGGGCCAAATTCAGTTTGCTGACAGTTGTTATGAATAAAGCTCTTTTTGTAAGAAAGCCCTTTTTGTAACCAAGCCTATTTGTGGTATGGTTATAGTATAGTATAGTATAGTATAGTATAGTATAGTATAGTATAGTATAGTATAGTATAGTTTCTACCTTATTTTTAGGAGATATCAGCAGGAGGACAGTGTATCATGTACAAATTATTAGTGAAATTCATAGTATTAAGAATCAAAAGAAAGGTATGAGTCATTTATATTAACCTCAATTCAAAGGTAGATAAAAATACACTAAGAATATAGGTACAACCTGAAATATACACTACTTATTCAGTCTTTTTTTTTTAAAATATTTTATTTATTCATTTTCAAGCAGACAGATACAGAGAGAGAGAAAGAGAGAGAGAGAACCAGGGCCACCACCTTGTGGATCTGGCGTATGTGGGTCCTGGGGAATTGAACCTGGGGCCTTAGGCACTGGAGGCAAGTGCCTTAACCGCTGAGCCATCTCTCCAGCCCAACTTATTCAGTCTTAATGAGGGTACATGACAGAGGCAAATACTGTAAAATTATAAAAACTAGATTGAAGGCTCAGCTCAGTTGCTAGAGTGATTGTTCAGCATGCATGAGATCCTGAGTTCACTCTCTAACATAATATAAAAGTAGGTGTGGTGGTACATGCCTATAACACCAGCACTAGAGAGGTAGAGGCAGGATGATCAGAAAATTAAGGTCATACGTGGCTATACCGGAAAAATCCAGGTAAATTCTGGGCTACCTGAGACCTTATCTCAAAACACTATTAATAAAGTACAAGGCATGGTGGTGCACACCTTTAATCCCAGCACATACAAGGCGAAGGTAGGATTGCTCTGGTCAGCCTGAGACAACAGTGAATTCCATGCCAGCTTGGGCTGGAGTGAGACCCTACTTTGAAAAACCAAAAATAAATAAATAAACTAATAGATAAAATACTAGACCTAGATAATGATCTATCCTGGTTTGGAATTCTTTATTGAAAGCATAAAAATAAGAATTCTTTTTGTTGTTGCTTGTTTTGAGACAGGGCTTTAAGTCCCATGAATTCTCGTACTCACCCTTTTAAGTGATGGGATCATAAGCATGCACACTGCCTACCTTTTCTCTTTATTCAGGTGGGGAGGGAGGAGCTAGGAATCCAACCCAGGGTCTGAAGTTTGGTAGACATGTGCTTTACCACTTAGCTATATCCCAGTCCAAGTCAGAGATTTTTAAAAAATATTTTATTTATTCATTTTCAAGGAGAGGGAGGGAGGGAGGGAGGGAGGGAGGGAAGGAGGGCGGGAGGGAGAGAGAGAAAACACCAGGGCCACCACCTTGTCGGTCTGGCTTATGTGGTCCTGGGGAATTGAACCCCGGTCTTAGGCACTGGAGGCAAGTGCCTTAACCGCTGAACCGTCTCTCCAACCCAAGTCAGGGATTCTTAATCTTCTAGAACTTAGACTTCTAGAACTCTTTTAACCTTTCAGAAATAGCATGCAAAATTATAATTTTTTTTAAAATGCATGTTATTGACAAGTAGGTCCACAGTTTTCCTAAAATGTTCAAAAATAAACCCATTTGACAACAGGAAAGGAATATAATGAAGAGATTTAGCTAAGACCTCATCTACCTTAGTATAAAAAGAAAAAAAACACAGGGCTGGAGCCATGAGGAAAACATGGCTCAGTGCTTAAGGCGCTTGCCTGCAAAGCCTAATGACCCAGGTTTAATTCCCAGTACCATATAGAGCCAGAAGCAGAAAGTGGCACATGCATCTGAAGTTTGTTTGCATCACCTGGAAGCTCTGGCATACCCATTTCTCTGTTTCCCTGTGTCTCTCACTGCTTGCAAATAAAAATATTTTTCAAAAACACTACTAGATGTGCAAAAGATAAGCAGAAAAGGAATGATGACCCTTCAAAAAGAATATGCAGAATACAATTCAAATCAATAATGATCATACTTTACCTATCTTGATGAATTTTTATTTTTTCCAGTGGTAGGAAATGAACCCAAGGTCTTGTATATGCTACACAAACTCTCTGTCACAACACCTGTGCTTCTAAATAACAACTTTTAAAAATTATATATATATATGGCATGGTGGCACACACCTGAAATACCAGCACTCAGGAGCCAGGAGTTTGAAGTCAGTCTAACCTACAGAGTAAGACCTCATCTCAACAAAACAAAATAACATATAGTCACAAGTCACTAAACTTATGCAAACAAGAGCCTATAACCACTGACCCATCTCCTAGCCCATGTCACTGAACTAAGGGAATACATCATGAAAAAAGAACTGTTAGGGATTTCACAGGCTGCATTACATAAACCTAAATGGTATAGACCACTACACACCTTAAGTAGTAGGCATATACACCTAGAGAGTATAAATTGCTGTATTATTTGGTCCATAACTGACCAAAACAATGATATATCATGCATGACTGAATTCAATGATGGTGACCATACAGTGAGATGGACTCAAACTAACACTGTATAAATTTTTACTGTCTTTCTTAAAACCAATATAACATTGATCATAAACTCTTTGACTAGCCGGGCGTGGTGGCTCACGGCTTTAATCCTAGCACTCAGGAGGCAGAGGTAGGAGGATTGCTGTGAGTTCAAGGCCACCCTGAGACTACATAGTGAATTCCAGGTCAGCCTAGACTAGAGCGAGACCCTACCTCGAAAGAACAAAAAGAACAACAACAACAAAAAAAACTCTTTGACTAAGCAATTCTATATCTAAGAAATTATGTAAATTAAATACATCAGACAGGGGGTGTAAATTCATGGTAGGGAATGTGTTTAGCATAAGAGGCCCTGGGTTTAATCCGAACACCGTATGACTAAATAACTAAATAACAGAACAGCTATTAAATTTTTTTTTTTTAGAAAGATGGCTCAGAGGGCTGGAGAGATGGCTTAACGGTTAAGGCACTTGCCTCCAGTGCCTAAGGCTCCTAGTTCAATTCCCCAGGACCCACATAAGCCAGACCCACAAGGTGGTGGCCCTGGTGCTATCTCTCTCTATCTTTCTCTCTCTCTCTCTGTATCTCTGATTGAAAATGAATAAATAAAATATTAAAAAAAAAAAGAAAGAAAGATGGCTCAGAGGTTAAGATGCTTTCCCGAAAAGCCTAACAACCCAAGTTCGATTCCCCAGTACCTAAGTAAAGCCAGATGCACAAAGTCATGCATGTATCTGGAGTTTGTTTGCAATAGCTAGAGGCCCTGGCTTACCCATTCTGTCTGTCTTTCTCTGTCTCGCTCTACTTGTAAATAAACAAATAAAAAAACTTTAAAAAAAATTTTTAGAAAGAATTTGGAAGAAGGGAAAGGTTTAGTGTCTATGTTCCTTAGGCTGGCACCAAACTCTTGGGTTAAAGCCATCCTCCTACTTCAGCCTCTTAAGTAGTTGAAATTAGAAGTATAAGTCACCACACCAGGCTTACCTTATCTTTAAACAACTGACAATTTGGGCTGAAGAGATGGCTTAGCGGTTAAGGCATTTGCCTGCAAGCAGAAGGACCCAAGTTTGATTCCCCAGTACCCACATAAAGCCAGATGCACAAGGTGGTGCATGAATCTGGAGTTCATTTACAGTGGCTGGAGGCCCTGCCCATTCTCTCTCTACCTGCCGCTCTCTCAAAGAAACAAAATATTTAAAAAACTGACAATTAGGGCTGGAGAGATGGCTCAGCGGTTAAGGCACTTGCCTCCAGTGCCTAAGGCCCTGGGTTCAATTCCCCAGGACCCACATATGCCAGACCCATAAGGTGGTGGCCCTGGTGCGCTCTCTCTCTCTCTCTCTCTCTCTCTCTCTCTGCTTGAAAATGAATAAAATATTTTTTAAAAAAACTGACAATTATATGTAAAACAGCAATATGTAACGAGATGCAAAACAGAAGCTAGAAAAGTAAATGTGGATTCGTGTATCTTCATAACATAGTATTTTATTTGAGAAAAAAGTGTGAGAGAAATAGGCAGCTAAAGAGAATGGACAGGCCAGATCCTTCAATCAATGCAAATAAACTCCAGACACATGGGCCACCTTGTACACCTGGCTTTACGTGGTCACTAGGGAATCAAACCTGGGTTCTTAGGCTCTGCCAGGAAGTACTGTAACCCCTGAGCAAGTCCAGCGTGGTTTTTTTTTGTTGTTGTTGTTTTTTTTGTTTTTTTTTGGATTTTTCGAGGTAGGGTTTCACTCTAGCCCAGGCTGACCTGGAATTCACTATGTAGTCTCAGGGTGGCCTTGAACTCATGGTGATCCTCCTACCACTGCCTCCCAAGTGCTGGGATTAAAGGTGTGTGCCACCATGCTTGGCTCAGATAAAATATTTTTATAAAATTAAAAAAAATGAAGGACTGGGAGATGACTCAGAGGTGCACACTTGGAAAGCCTGACAGCACAGAGTTCAATTCTTCATTACCCATGTAAAGCCAGATACAGAGGGTGTCACATGCATCTGGAGTTCATTTACAACAAGCAGGAGGCTCTAGCAAGACCAGACTTGTCTTTCTCTGTCTTTTTTTTTTTTTCAACTTGATGAAGCAATTTTATTTGGTTTATTTACAGAACATGGGTGAGGGGTTATGTACAGAAATGTGAGTGACCCCAAAATCTGTGACAACTTCATGAAAGCTGCATAAATGGAGTCTCCCTTTCTGTTAACCTTCTATTTCCTAGATACTCTAACATCTCCCCAAAATCACTTGCACCTGAGG
>PVHP010023567.1:0-20544 GCA_004024765.1 Zapus hudsonius
TCTTCCCTTTTCCTGCTTGTTTAGCTGAACAGCATAGATTCTGGTAAAACCTCTCCCATGTGTTCTCCCCACTCTGGTGGCTGGACGTGGTGGTTGGGCTGCTTCCCTGATCTCTTTCCCAAATCCTCTGAACTGACTCCAATCTAGAATCAACGTGTGATAAGAAAATGCTGTCTGTCGAAGTTGCCCAATTCTTTGGCATTCTGAGACATGAACTCTGGGAACCCACCACACTAGGTGCTGGGTGTGTTTGGTCTGAATTTCTGATCAAGTCATTGTGAATTTTCTGCCTCATTGATCTGTCCATTGTTAAGAGAGGGGATGAAACACCTACTGTTATTGGAGTATCTGTACCCCACCCCCTTATGGGCATTAAAACTATTTAGGGTGTTCGGTGTAAGTACAGTGATTTTCTTTTGGTGAATTTTACCTTTTATTAGTAAATATGCCTATCTTTGTCTCTTGTTTGTTTTTACTTTCCAGCCCTCCCTCCCCTCTAACTCCATCTTGGAGATCCTCCTACGTCTGCCTTCCTGGTGCTGGGATCAAAGGCACCATGTCTGGCTCATTTAACTTTTTATTTGAAGTTTCTTTTTTATCTGATGTAAGTGTGGCTACACCTACTTGTTTTGTAAATTTACTTTTGTTCCTTTGATTTTATAGGCATTGCTAATTTAACTGCTTTTGATTTGTTCTCAGCAGTTCTCTTTATCACCTTGTCATCCTTTGTTACTTGTTTTGAGCATTGTTCTGGTGAAACATTGATTTATTTTTGTAGCTTGCGAATGGTAACTTATGCTTTAACATATTTTACGTGCGTGTGTGTGTGTGTGTGTGTGTGTGTGTGTGCGCGCGCGCGCGTGCGCGCACGTACATTGGCTGGAGAAGAACATCAGGTGTGCCCCTCCATCACTCATCAGCTCATTTCCTGGAAACACACTTGGTCTCAGCACACCCAGCTGTTTCCAATGGTTGCTGGGAATTGCACTCAGGCCTGCATACTTGCTGAGCCATCTCTCCAGGTTTTGCAGTTTACTTCTCTTAATAAATGATTTATTATAGGGTTCTTTTTAAAGTATGCCTTTATCTACTGAGGCATCTCTCCAGCGCCTTATTTTTCTTTTTCTACAACATAATTATATAAAAACATATACCAAAAAATAAGAGTTTCATGTAATGAACTTCACTGGCCACCAACTTGAAGTGTTACAAAGAGGCCAAGCGTCATGGTGTCATTCCAGCACTCTCAAGGTAGAGGCAGGAGGATAGTTGCCTGCTTGAAGCCTGCTGGGGGAGATAGATACATAGTGATAGACTGTCTCAAAAAGCAAACACGTTATCAGACTAGAGAGATTGCTCAGCGGTTAAGGTACTTTCCTGCAAAGCCTAAAGACCCTGGTTCGATTACCCAGTACCCATGTAAAGTGGTGCATGCATCTGGAGTTTGTAGTGGCTAGGGGCCCTGGTAAGCCCATTTCTCTCTCTCTCTCTCACTCTCTCTCTGCTTGCAAGTAAATATTTTTAAAAATATGTTATCTTTATGCACTTTAAGGTAAGTACTTAACATATCAATAAAATTTACAGGCTCCTGCCTAGAGGCAATATAGTACTCACCCCCTCTAAAAATGCAAATCAAGGTACCTTGTGAACTGCTTTATATGGAGTCTGTGTGTGTGTGTGTTTGTGTGTTTTTGTATAATTTATTTATTTGCAAGCAGAGAGTTGTTGGGAGAGAGTATGGGTACTCCAGGGCCGGGCCTCTAGCCACTTTGCATCTGGCTTACATCGGTTCTGGGGAATTGAACCAGGTTGCTTAGGCACTGCAGGCAAGCACCTTAACCATTGAGGCATCTCTCCAGCCTTGCATTCTTTATTGAATATCAACAAATTATACTAAAATGTGCCAAGAGCTGGGGTGTGGTGGCGCATGCCTTTAATCCCAGGCAGAGGTAGGAGGATTGCCATGAGTTCAAGGCCACCCTGAGACTACATAGTGAATTCCAGGTCAGCCTGGGCTAGAGCCAGACCCTACCTCGAAAAATAAAATAAAATAAAATGTGCCAAGAAATTCTGATCCAGTTTGATCATGCAACTTGAGGCTGTTAGCGCACATTGCAGCCAGTGAATGTAGCTTTGTTAAGCTAATGGAGTTGATTTCACTTGCGCATTAGGTAAAGACTTCCTGCAGGTGAAACACTAGCCACACATCCTAGTGTAGGGACTGAGTTGAGGATTAGAATTTATAAATGCCCAGTAAAAATTCTAATGCACCTCAAAATTTAAGGAGTATCTGAATTTTTGTCTACAAAGTTAAAGAATTAAAATCATAGACAATCAGAGGTTAAGGTATAGTGGGAGACTTTATTTACAGGAAAATGGGGAGTTATAGAGTTCTCCATCCACCTGTGTGGGGAGAACATGTGGGAGAGGTTATAGCCAAAATCTATGCTGTTTAAACAGGCAGGAAAGGGAAAGATAACAGAGGCTCCCCTCATGAGAAAAAAAGTTCATGTGGGGAGATCTTGAGCCCCCCTTAACCTGGAAAATGAAAGTCCTCCTCTTAGGATGCCATGTGGAAGAAGAGACTGGGCTTTGTTTTAGGGAAGTTTTTAAAACTTCCACCAGGTAAGTCAGAGAGATAGCTGATTGGTCTCTACCTGACCAATCAGTTTTAGCATCTAGGTTTTTGAGCTCTGGCTAGAGATATCTCCCACTCAGGGTCTATGGAGCTTGTCTGAAACTCACACACTAGGAGACTTTGGAGATGGGATTTCACTCTGCTTACTCATTTACAGGTTGCTGGCCATTCCAGTCTTGAACCTCCAGTATTCTCAGTTAACTGTTGGGTTAAAACTTGCTTATATTTAATCACGTGGGGGGAGGTGTGTTTCTAACTGTTGGTGCCAACATGAAAGTCCATGAGCTGGAACATGCCAGTTACAGGGGTCATGCTGCCTTTCAGTTCTCTCTTCAGCATGTCAAGTACATGTGTTTGTGATGCTAATACATGTCTGTAACCCCAGCACTTGGACAGCAGAGGCAGGAGAATTACAAGTTCAAGGCCAGTCTGGGCTTCAGTATCAAGAACCTATCTTAGAAAACAGAAAAAGAGAATTGTTAAAAAATAGCCAATTCAGATTCTTCTTTTAGAATCACTGCCCATAGTCTTGTCTGGTAAGATATGTCACTATAATGTTAAAAATCAGGTCACTCCCCATAGTATCTACCTGCTGAGACACGTGCATATTTAACTGTGAAGTTAAAAATCAAGCAGGTCATGTTGTTTGATAATTCCTTTATCCCTGGTGGTTTTGAATGGAGACCACTTTCTTCTGAGATAATTTTTATGAACTTCTCCAAGATGCTCAAGTCACTTATGCCATGTGGGTTACACTCTGTGATGTTTTCTGTATTTTACCACAATGGTAATTATGTATGGAACATATAAGGTTTTTCAAAATCATTGGTTGTATTTATTGTATGTTTAATGAATTCCTTAGCTTTTAATATGAAATGGCATTTGGATATATTTTATTCTCATTGGAAGCTCAAAACTAAAATGTAATATTTCTCTTCTGTTCTGTAGAGCAGGTTGTTGCCCTGGATGCCCAAAATATCGTAGCTGTTTCATGTGGAGAAGCTCATACATTAGCACTTAATGACAAGGGCCAGGTGTATGCTTGGGGTCTCGATTCTGATGGACAACTTGGCCTTCTAGGATCAGAGGAATGTATCAGAGTACCCAGGTAACAAAGGTGACCACAAAGAGGTCCTTAATATTTTACAATAAGTAGGTTCTTTCTTTGAATTTGGATTGAGCTATTTGGTTGGTTATTTTTTTACATAACTGATTTTTTTATAATCAGTCAAATTTATGATTATAAAGAAAAAAGATAGGGAATACTTTATAAATTTTCTCTTAGTATAATAAATTATGCTGCTATAGTTCTATTTTTGAGTTATTGAAATACTTGATTAACTTTTTATTGACAGCTTCCATAATTATAAACAATAAACCATAATTCCCTCTCCACCCCTACTTCTCTCAAATTGCCCTCCATTATATCCACTCCCCTCTGTTAATCTCTATTTTGCTTTGATGTCATCATCTTTTCCTCCTATTATGAAGGTTGAAATATTTATTAAATAGATTAGTTATACTTTTTTCAAACTTGTTTTTTAGACTTTATTGTTCTTTTTTTTAAATTGAGTATAGAAGTTCAGTAGAAGTGGAGTTAATGTAGATTTAGTTACCTTCCACTGGCTCCTTAAACTCTTCTCTTTCTTCTTAGTAATAGGGTAAAAGAACATTTCAGAAAACCCAGATAATTATAAACTAATTTTAGATATAGTCCAGGTAGCTTAGTGTGTGCATATATATGTATGTATATATATATATATTTTTTTTTTGTATTTTTATTTGCAAGCTAGAAGAGAAACAGAGAACAGCCGGGCATACTGGTGCACGTCTTTAATCCCAGCACTTGGGAGGCAGAGGTAGGAGAATTGCCGTGAGTTCAAGGCCACCCTGAGACTACATAGTGAATTCCAGGTTAGCCTGGATTAGAGCAAGACCCTACCTCGAAAAGAAGAGAAACAGAGAATGAGCATGCCAGATGAGCATTGCAAACAAACTCCAGATTCATGTACCACTTTGTGCATCTGACTTTACATGGGCACTGGGGAATTGAACCCTGGTCATTAGCCTTTGCAGGCAAAAACCTTAATCATTAAGTCATCTCTCCAGCCCCTAAAAATATTTAAAAAGGAATTGCCAGGGGCGGTGGTGCACTGCACGCCTTTAATCTCAGGAGAGGCAGAGGTAGAAGGATTCACATAGTGAATTCCAGATCAGCTTGGACTGGAACAAAACCCTGCCTTGAAAAACAGAGCAAAACAGCTGGGTATGATAGATCCCACCTGTAATCCCAGCTCTGAGGTGGAGAAAGGCAGATCCCTGCAGCTCACTGCCCATATAATCTCATCTGTTTGTTGAGGTCCAGGCCAGTGAGAAACCCTGTCTTAAAACAACAAAGGTAGACAGTACCTGAGAAACACCCAAAGTTGGCCTCTGGCTTCCACATGCATTGCACATATGTGCATGTGCACCGCCCCCACCACACAAAAAGTAAGGATTGTGATCCTGATGAGATAGAAATCTGGGAAGTAGAGAACTGCCTTGAACCGTAGTTTGAGAACACTGGTGTGATGGTGCACAGTTGATTTATTCACCATAACATTCATTCTATAGTGTTTGCCAAGCTCTGTTGGGGATAGATTATCGGTTTTAATTAGCTGAGACATACATAATCTGGCTTCCTGGAGTGTTTTGTTTAGCAGAGGATACAAACATTACATAAATATCTGATAGTTATAAATGCTGTCAGGGAGAAAAGTAAAAGGTTCTATCAAAATGCATTTTTTTAAAACCCAGAATATAATGAAAAGATCAATGTAGGCTAGGGATATAGCTCACTGGTAGAGTGCTTATTTATCATGCACAGGACCCTAGGTTCAATCCCTATCCCCCCAAAAAACAAACAAACAAACAAAAAAAGAAAGTAGCTAGGGAGCTGGCTAAGATGGGTAAGAGTGCTTGCTGTGTAAGCATGAGGAATTTGATCCACAGCATCCATGGTTTAAAAAAAAAAAAAAAAAAAGCAAAGCTGGGTGTGCCACACATACCAGAAATCCCAGGACAGAGGAGAGTTGTTGCTAACTGTAAAATGAAAAATGGTGAATTCTAGGTTCGGTGAGATACTGTCTCAAGGAAGTAAGGTGGAAGAGCAAAAAATGGCACTTTGCGTTTTTCTTACACACATCCTGTGTATTCATAAACAGTTAATAATTGTTGACTTTAGTTAAATGTGTTTATATGTCTTTATTTTATTTATTTATTATTTATTTTGCGGTAGGGTCTCACTCTAGCTCAGGCTGAGCTGGAATTCACTATGTAGTCTCAGGGTGGGCTCGAACTCATGGTGATCCTCCTGTTTCTGCCTCCCCAGTCAGCATCACCATGCCCGGCCCATGTGTCTTCTATTCATATACACTTGTTAGCTTCAGCAGTTACACATGTCCGTGCATATTTACTCCTCTCTTGGCATGACCCGTGTTTAATTTTATAGTGGCAGAAAAATAGCACTCTATTATCTATGAAAAATCGAAATGCATTGGATCTTACTAATTTATAGCAGCACAACTCACAGGTTCTTTAGTTAAGAACATAAACCATACACATAAACAGTAGCTTTTAAATACAGCAGTATGGACTCAGAATAACTCCTTTTTCCTGCTCACAATTTGGTTTGTTGAAGCTGCATCCTGAAAATAATGTTCAGAACTTGCTCCGGACTCTCACCTGGCAGAATCAGGACAGGTGGCAGTATCAGGTTAAAGGGAAGAAGATACTTGTCCCCTCCCCTCCTTCTTGTGAACATTCTGGAAGAGCTGTAGAAGGTTGTTCAGGTATAGGGAAGTACATATGAAGATGCTGGGGAGAAGGAAGATAAGACATAACCAGTTTTTACAGTTTTTTTTTCTCTCAGTCCTTAGAATTGCATTATAGTTAAGCAAATTTAAAAAGGGACTTAGAATAGTGTAAGGACAAACACAGAATGGCAGAAAATAAGACTTAACACATCATTGTTTATCATAAGCAGGAATTGATTAAATTTCCTGGTGGAAAAAAACACACTGTCAGCTCTTTTTTTTTTTGTTTGTTTGTTTGTTTTGTTTTGTTTGAGGTAGGCTATCACTCTAGCTCAGGCTGACCTGGAATTCACTATGTAGTCTCAGGGTGGCCTCGAACTCATGGTGATCCTCCTACCTCTGCCTCCCAAGTGCTGGGATTAAAGGCGTGTACCACCACGCCCGGCTTGAATGTCAGCTCTTAAATGTAAATGAAAAGGGTTGTAGGGCTGGAGAGATGGCTCAGCGGTTAAGGCACTTGCCTCCAGTGCCTAAGGCCCCGAGTTCAATTCCCCAGGACCCACATAAGCCAGACCTACAAGGTGGTGGCCCTGGTGCTCGCTCGCTCTCTCTCTCTCTGCTTGAAATTGAATAAAGAAAATATTTAAAAAAAAAAAAAGGGTTGTAGTCTAAAAGGAGTTGGTTTCATAATTTCTGAGTTGGAGGGATATAAGAAGCCCTATTGATTCTCTGTAAGAGCCCTTTTATTTAATTAAATTTTTTTTTTTGTGGGGGGGAGTGAGCAAGAGGCAACAAGAGAATGAGCTAGGGCCTCTGCATATGCATCCAGAGACTTTCTGTAGGCACTGGGGATTGTAGAAGCTGGGCCAGAGGCTTTATCAACAAACACATTTAACCACTGAGCCACCTCCCCAGCCACCTATTGAATCTTAAGTGACCTGAAAAAGAGTAACACACATTAAACTAGACAAAAATGCAAAAATTAGTAAAATTAGGTAATAGATACGTACTCCCAATGTATTATTGTTTCACAAGATTAAAAGAAAATTTGATGATAAAAAGAGATTCTGGGGACCTGGAGAGATGGCTTAGCAGTTAAGGCATTTCCTTGCAAAGCAGAAGGACCTAAGTTCAATTCCAGTGTCCAAGTATTGCCAGATGCACAAGGTGGTGCTTGTGCCTAGAGTTCATTTTCAGTGTCTAGAGGCCCTGGTGCACTCATTTTCTCCTCTTGGGCCCATTTTTTTCTCTCTCTCTCTGCCTCTCTCTCAAATAAATAAATAAAATATTAAATATATTTAAAAGAATCTGGTGCTTGAGAGATGGCTGAGTGGTTAAGGTGCTAGTCTAACAAAGCCTAATGACCAGGGTTTATTTCCCCATCACCCATGTAAAGCTGGATGCACAAAGTGGTGCATGCATCTGGAGTTCATTTGCAGAGGCCCTGGTGCGCCCATTCTCATATTCATTCTCTCTCTTGATATGCTTGCAAATAAAGATTAAAGAAAATCTGAATTAGAAGAACACTGAAAAATATTTATTTTTCTCATCACATCTTTTTTTTGTGCGTGTTTGTTTTTGAGGTAGGGGTCTTGCTCTTGTCTAGGTTGACTTGGAATTCACTATGTAGTCTCAGGGTGCCCTTGAACTCATGGAAATCATCCTACCTCTGGGACTAAAGGTGTGTGCCACCATGACCAGCTCACGCCTTTTATCTTTAATATATTAACATAAATTTTGGTAAACTGGCCTTAATTGAAAAAAAATAGCTTGCTTGGTTGGTAGTCAATTTGCATGTCGTAGGTGGCCAATATATAGTATATATAAGTAGTATTCAACATCCATTTGTTAATGGAATGAACTGATGTACTCTCTCTTCTTGTTTTCTAGAAACATTAAAAGCTTGTCAGATATCCAAATAGTACAGGTTGCATGTGGTTACTATCATTCACTTGCACTTTCTAAAGGTAAGCATGGGGGGGTTCTTTTCTCTTTTGAGATGATTTGTCACATTGAGCAAAAAGGTCTTAAGCGTCATTGTTCTTTTCCCAAGATTGTCCTATTTCTT
The DNA here is from genome assembly GCA_004024765.1 of Zapus hudsonius. Taxonomy (NCBI): domain Eukaryota; kingdom Metazoa; phylum Chordata; class Mammalia; order Rodentia; family Dipodidae; genus Zapus; species Zapus hudsonius. Next base: position 8,501 of record PVHP010023567.1, read on the forward strand.
GGTCCTTTTCATTTGCATATGTATTTTAAGCTAGCTGCTAATTTCCACATACACAGAAAGAAATTACTGATATTTTAGTTGAGATTATACTGTCTTCATATCAATTTAAAGAAAATCTTTACACCATTGAGTCTTTCAATTCTTAAGCATTATATCTTTCTACTTAAGTCTCCCTCAATTTTTTCCAACTACTAGTATCTTCTTAAAAATTATTTATTTATTTGAGAGAGAAAGAGAGAATGGGCATGCCAGGACCTCCAGCTACTGCAAATGAACTTCAGACACATGCACCACCTTGTGCATCTGGCTTTATGTGGGTCCTAGGTAATTGAACTTGGGTCCTTCTGCTTTGCAGTCAAGCACCTTAACTGCTAAGCCATCTCTCCAGCCCTAAGAATTATTAATCAGATATTTCCATCCTATTTATTATGTCAGGAATTCAGAATTCAGTGTGAATCTATTCTTACAGCCCATCTCAATGTGAATGCTAAATTTTCCCAGGAAAAAAACTGCTCTGCATTTTTAAACTTCATTGCCATCCTCTAGACATGTAGACAAAACACCATGACTCCCCTCCCACCACCCTCTCTGCCCCTTCCAGTCCCCCTCTCCTCCACCGTATCTTTTTTTCTTTTCAACTAACCTCTTCTTTTTTGATGTCATTATTTTTTTCCCTCCAGTTATCCAGGTCTTGTATAGGTAGTGTCAGCCACTGTGAGGTCACTCGTTGGGGGATGGGGCAGGGTCGCAGGGACTGAAAGCAAGGTCATGTGCATGCTGGACCTACTGAGCAACATCACCAGCCCATTGGCATTTAACTGCTAAGCCATCTCTTCTGCCCTCCCTAAATTTTTTCTTAATATTTTCTGTGCAAAACATTTTATCTTTTATTGCATTTTCCCTTAGGTGTTTTAGTACAGAGAACATGCTATCAGCTTTTGTTTCCTTTCTTTCTAACTTACTATTCATGTGCTAGCTGGGGATTGGAATAAGAATTAGAGAATCTGTTATGGCAGTTGTGAGCATTTAGAAAGAAAAAAATTTTTACCTGGGCATGGTGGTGCACATCTGTAATCCCACCTTGTGGAAGACTGAGGCAAGAGGCTCGTCATGAGTTCGAGGCCATCCTGGGACTATATAATGAGTGTATAGCATGAGACCACCTCAACCAAACAAAACAAAGAGAGCTGTGGCTTCTCATTCTTAACATTCAGTACATGTTCAGTGATGTCTACTGTGAAGGAAACATTAGGCCATAGCTTTCCATTATGATCTGTTTTTTTCCCCCCTGTCCTGCATTGTATAGCTTTAGGCAGTATTGTAGTCATTTAACAAACTTTTTGAGTATTTTATATGAGGCACATAGTGTACATTGATAGGCACCACACTGTTGGTCTTCATAATAAAGTAAAAAGTCAAGATAAGCTGGGCCTGGTGGTGGGTCGCCTTTAATCCTAGCACTCAGGAGGTAGAGACAGGAGGATCGTTGTGAGTTCAAGGCAACCCTGAGGCTACATAGTGAATTTCAAGTCTGCCTGGGCTTGAGAGAGACCCTACCCCCAATTGTTAAAAAGGGGGCTGGAGAGATGGTTCAGCAGTTAAGGTGCTTGCCTGCAAAGCCTAACAACACAAGTTCGATTCTCTGATACCTACATAAAGCCAGATACACAAAGAAGCTCATGCATCTGGAATTCATTTGCAGCAGCTGGAGGCCCTGGTGTGCTCATTCCCCCTGTCTCTCTCCTCCCTATCTGCTTGCAAATAAATACATAATTTTAAGATAAATTATGTATTAAGGGCTGTAAAGAAAAAGACTTAGGATATTTAGAACACTTAGTGGAAATTACACTACATCTGAGATAATTGGTACTGAAGACTACTAGACTAGAGGTGAACTGGAAGAAGTTAGGGGAAGGTTTAGGCAGAAAGAACAAATAGAATGCATGTGGTCTTTAATCAGTCCCAGCACTCTCAAGGTAGAGGTAGGAGGTTCACTGTGAGTTCTAGGCCAGCCTGGGGCTTCACTCCAGAATTCCAGAGTTCCAGAGTGAAGATCCTACCTAGAAAAAAAAAGAAAGTAAGAAGTAGCCATTGAAGAATGTGAAGGAAGGCAAGACTGGTGGGAATATGGAGAATGAGAGAAGAGACAAGTATGAAACTAGATTGGAAACCAGTGGATCATACACAGCCTCACAGGTGTTCTTGAACCTGATTATCAAGAGCAATGGGAAAGCGCTGAACTTTTTTTTTTTTTTTTTTTTTTTTGGTGTGTGTGTGTGTGAATTTTTTTTCCCTTCCTTCCTCTTTCCCTTTTTTTTTTTTTTTTTGGACTGGGTCTCACTTTTTAGTTTATGCTGACCTTGAACTCAGAGTAATCCTCTCTCAATCTCCTAAATGCTGAGTTTACAAGCATGAATCACAGCCCCTAGCTGCGTTTTTTATGTCACTGTGCATATGTACACAAGTCTGCTTTTATATGCACAAATCAGTTACCAGTAATTGGTGAAAATTGTCTCTTTGAAGTTGAGTCAGATGTGTCATAATTTAAAGGAAGGTTTACTTTTAAATGTATACTTTTTGGAAGGTGGAGAGATGACTAAGCATTTAAAGGTGCTTGCTTGCTTGCTTGCTTGCTTGGAAAGCCTGTCAGCCTGGGTTCAATTTCCCATGTATATCTGGACCCCAAAAGTGTCAGGAGCACCTCATGTTTTGTTTGTAGTGACAAGAGGCTCTAGTGTACCCACACACTCATACAAATGACTAAAGACAAAATTAAAAAAAATATTTTTCTTAATTTGTAGGCTGAGAGAAACAGACAGAGAAGCAATGGGTGTGCCAGGGCCTCTAGCCACTGCAAATGACTTTCAGATGCAAGCACCACTTTGGCTTTACATGGGTACTGGGGAATCAAACTAAGGTCATTGGGTTTTGTAGGCAAGCGCCTTAACCACTGAGCCATTTCTCCAGCCCAAGACAAAAATTTTTTTACTGTATACTTTTTTGTAGTGTGAATTTTAAAAAATTGAGTGTAACACTTGTTCGTTTATCGCCAGTTACTGATGTAATAAATAAAAGATTTTTGAAGTTACTAAATAGGTTGACAATAGAGGAATGAAAATATTTCAGGAACTAGGTAAGATGGTGACAGTCCATTATATTATTCTTTGGAAAGCAAGTTACATAACAGACTTGGCTTTGTATGAAGTCAGAGGAATACATACTCCGAGGAGGCTGACCTCCTAGGCTTAGGCCTTGTCCTGCTAAATCAAATCAGCTCTGTGTTCACTGGGAAGAGGACGACTGCTGACAGAAGGAGGGTGGGAGTCCTGAGTTCAGCTTGGGGCACGCTGAATTAGAAGTACCTTTGAAATATCTGAGTATGGATATCTTGTGGATTTTGGATTACATGGTATTGTTACTGCTTACAAGAGATTAGGGCTAGTAATATAATTTTGAATGTGTTAGTTGTGAGGAACATTAGAAACAGTCCAACTGTAGATTAGCATCAAGTGAGATTCCCCTAGTTATATTATCACTCACCATTTACCAGTATAGTCACTTGAAGTGATTTTTTTTTTTTGAGGTAGGGTCTCATTCTAGTCCCGGCTAACCTGGAGTTCACTATGTAGTCTCAGGGTGGCCTTGAACTCATGGTGATCCTCCTCCTCCCTCTGCCTCTCTGAATGCTGGGATTAAAGGCTTGTACTACCACGCCTAGCTCATAGTGAATTAATAGAGAATGCTTTTCAAAGTAGTGATATGCTTTCATGTAAAGAAATAATGGCTAGAAGCACATTTGTTTTCATCTAATGAGAAAAGGGATGTTCCAAAATAGCACGTGATTTCTAAGCAATTTTTGTGTTTGTGAGGAAAATAATTTTATAATTTTTATCCTACAGCAAGCGAAGTGTTCTGTTGGGGACAGAATAAATACGGCCAATTGGGTTTAGGCATTGACTGTAAGAAGCAAACATCTCCACAGTTGATGAAGTCCTTACTTGGAATCCCGTTCATGCAAGTTGCAGCAGGAGGAGCCCATAGTTTTGTACTCACCCTTTCTGGAGCTATCTTTGGATGGGGACGCAACAAATTTGGACAGCTAGGTCTTAATGATGAAAATGGTAGGTTCTCAATATAGTTCAGATGTACTTTGTAACAGATGGTCTTTTGAGATGAATGAGTGGCTATCAGTGCATCAGAGAAAAGCAGAACCAGGAAGCTAGGTTTATTAGTGATTTGGGGCGGAGGTTGCTAACTTGAAGTTTTGATTTGATAATATTTTGGGAGGATAGTAGAAATGTAAAAAAGTTATTTTTCAGCATAAAATAGAGTTTATATGATTGCTGGTAAAGCTCTTGTCTAGCATGCCCAAGGCTCTGGGTTCGATGCCCAGCACAGCAGTAGAGTCAGTCAGTTGATTCTAAAGATGCACTGCTGTGGTAGAGATTTTGCCTAGCATGCAGAAGGCTTGGGTTTAAACCCCAGTTCTGTAAGAAAAAGAGTTTGTGTGGAAAAAAAATCTATTATTGGATCTTACTAAGACAGTGGTAAAACCAAGTGTGGAGGCTCTTGTCTGTAATCCCAGCACTTGGGAGGTAGATGCAGGAGAACCAGAAATTGATCATTCTCTGCTAGTGAGTTTGAGGCCAACCTGGACTACATGAGACTGTTTCATAAAACAACCCCCCCCCCCAGTTTAAAATATTGCTTCAGTTGGTAACCAGTGTTGCCCGATGACTGGTCACCATCAATGGAAAGAAGCTATAAAATTGATCAGTGATGAAGCTGGAATGTAGCATGATGGTGGAGCTCATGCATGAGGTCTAGGAAAAAAGATGAAGTTTTCAATCTTGAGTATTTCAAGAAATATTTGACGATCTGGGGTTCTCTTGACACTGATGCTAGTGTCTTGAAAATAAACTTGAGTTTTAATAAAGTACATTGATATGAAACAAGCTGGCATGTTGGATCTGACCTTTCGTACCTGAATACCAGTGTTTGACATTAAAACAATAATTTCATAAAGTTCAATACTTGTAAAGACTAAAGTGACGAAAGCGAATTATTTACCTGGAACATCTAGTGACAGTAAGCAAACAACCTACCTCCATAGAATTAATTGTTCTGTATAAGAAAAATATGTATAGTATGATACTGTTTTCTTTTCTGCTATAAAATAACAAAGTAAGATTTTCAGGCTGCTAGGTACAATTGAACATAATTATCACAAAGTAAAAGATTGATGTATATGTAGAAAATTAGAAACACTTGAATAGATATTTAATTTTTTGATTGCTGAGCTGTGTGCAGACTGGCATATGGACTATTTAAATTTCAACTCTTTAAATCTTGACTTTATCATAGTAGCACATACAGACAGTCCTGAAAGCCCATGTTAATAATAGGTTTGCATTATGAAACTATTAATTCATAGTTACTTAGCCATTATGTCTGCTTAGCTAGCAAAGTTGTAGAGGAAACACATTTTAGAAGAATTATAATTTTAAAGAATTATAATTTTACAAATATTGTTAACATCTTTTATTGGAATTTTCAGATAGGTATGTTCCTAACTTACTAAAGTCACTAAGATCTCAGAAAATAGTTTATATTTGTTGCGGAGAAGATCACACTGCTGCGTTAACCAAGGTATCGTACTTGTGAAGCTTTGTTTTTACTATTCCACAGTGCTTTCAGCATGAGTGAATGATTTCTTCATTATTTCCATTAAAAGTTGAATGACATTGGTGTTTCAAAAGTAATTTGCCCTGAAAAAGTGACCTTGATTATTTTTGAAACTAACCAGCCTTCATTTTCAGTTTTGTCTAGTATTATGAAACTTAAATTTTTATATACTCTTATGTGAGGATAATATATATTGGGTTTCTCATCAAATACTGCTTAAATAGTTTTTTAAAAAAATTTTAAACTAAGGTTTTTAAGATAGTATCTCCCCGTGTAGTCCAGGCTGGCCTCAAACTTGAGGTGATTCAACTGCCTCAGCCTCCCAAGTGCTGGGATTATAGGTATAGACTGGGTATTAAAACTCAGGGCCTTGCATATACTAAGCAAGCACTGGATCAGTGAGACACATCCCTGGCTCTTTTTAATTTTTATTTTGAGATAGGGCCTTGCTAAGTTGACAGGCTGGCTTAGAATTTGCTTTGTAGCCACACTGGCCTCAACCTTGTAATTCTCTGCCTTTAGCCTCCCAAGCAACTTAGATAATGAAGTATTTTGAATAAAGTAGTTTCATTTTGGTTCATTGGTCTTAGCATGCTGTGGCTTATAAATTCTTTGTAACAAGTAACACAAGAGAATTCTGTTCATCCATAGTCTGAGTGTTGTGCAAGCAGTTTTAGAGAACTTTCCCAGTTTTGTCTGGCTTTAATTCTCATCTCTTACACTTTTAGCTGTGTGCCAAAGGAATATCAGTGCTTTCTTCTGTGGTGACTAGATACTGAAAGAAAAAAAAAGGCTAGTCTTTACTGAAAAAATACTTATTATGCTCATTTCTTTTAACATAAAGGATCTGGGAAATTGGTCATATTACAAATTGATGGGAGGTGAAGTAGCTCAATTAGCAAAGTGCTTGTCTAGCATGCACAAGGCATTGGGTTCAATCCCCAGCACTGTAAAAACAAGTGTGGTGGTGCACGCCTGTAAGCCCAGCATATTTGGGAGGTAGAAGCCAGACCATCAGAAATTTAAGGTCATTCAACTACCCAGAGAGTCTGAGGCCAGCCTGGGCTAGAGACCTTGTTATAAAAAGAAATAAAAAAAATTCATTCATTAATTGATTGTTTTCTTCTGTGTTTTCCTTTGTTTTTCATAGTAGATGACAAAATAAACTTACAGTCCAGACAAAATTCTACTACACCTTTGGACTAGAGATAGAATTTAGTGGGAGAGCACTTGTCTGGCATGCATGAGGCCCTGGAATTGATCCCCAATGTACAAAAGAAGGAAAAAAATTCTGTGCTCATTAGAATTATTTTTTTTTAAGACGGTCTCACTACATACTCAGATTGGTCTCAAATCTCAGTCTGTCTCAGTCTTCCTGAAGCTGAGATTACTGCCATGCATTACCAAATGCTTGGCTTAAAATTCTTTTTCATTTAGTGTTTAATAAGTGGAAATTTTGTGTGTCTCTCCTCCCTGCCCCCATTCCACTGAGGGCCCTCCTCAGGGGGACTGCTGGAATGCTCCGTGGAATGGTTGTGTGAGCAGCAGACAGTTAGTGAGGGGTGGGGGCTATGCCTCTGGATATCCTCCCTCCACGGATCTCAGAGTCTTTCTGTCCCCTCTTCTGTAAAGTTCCTTGAGCCATGGTAGCCATGGTGAGTTAAAATTTTTATTCTTATTTCTTTATTGAGAATTTTAGCACGACAGGAATTATTCTTAGTCATTGTGAAATGTAGTGACACACCTGAACTGATGGTGGGGGGGGGGATGCTGACTTGAAGGCTGGCTAGACAGCATAGTGAGATGGCACCAAACGAGCTCCAGATGCATGACCACTTCCTGCAGCTGCCTTGATGTGGGTGCTAGGGAATCCAACCTGGGTCATTAATTTTGCCAGGTAAGTGCCTTAACCTCTGAGCCATCTGTCCAGCCCTATGTTTATGCTGCTAGATATTAAAAGCAGGATATAAAATTGCATATGTAACTACAATTATGAAGAAAAGCAGTTGAATTGAAATATTAATTGTGGTTGTATTGTCACCATATACTATTTTTTTTTTAAAAAAATTACGTATAATTGAGTCATTGGTTTGTATAAGTGTAATTAAAAAATTCAAGACTATATTATAGTAACTATGTACATTAGAAATCAGTGTATCTAGCCGGGCGTGGTGGCACACGCCTTTAATCCCAGCACTTGGGAGGCAGAGGTAGGAGGATTGCCGTGAGTTCAAGGCTAGCCTGAGACTACACAGTGAATTCCAGGTCAGCCTGGACTAGAATGAGACCCTACCTCAAAAAACAAAAAAAACAAAAAACAAAACAAAACAACAACAAAAACCTAAAAAAACAGAAATCAGTGTATCTATGCACCTGTTCATGTTTTTTTGGGGGAGTGGGGTGGGGGTGAAGTCCCAGAGAAGGTCTTATTCAAGCCTAGGCTGACCTGGAATTCACTGTGTAGTCTCAGGGTGGCCTCGAACTCATAGTGATTCTCCTACCTCTGCTGGGATTAAAGGTGTACACACTGGCTGGGCGTGGTGGTGCACGCCTTTAATCCCAGCACTCCCAGCACTTGGGAGGCAGAAGTAGGAGGATCGCCATGAGTTCGAGGCCACCCTGAGACTACACAATGAATTCCAGGTCAGCCTGGCTAGAGTGAGACCCTACCTCGAAAAACAAAAAAATAAAATAAAATAAAATAAAAAGGTGCACACACACACCCTTGTTCTTGTTTTTTGAAACAGGGTCTCTTACTCTAGCGCAGGTCAGTTTAGGGACTTGGAGAAATGGCTCAGCAGATAAAGGTACTTGTTTATAAATTAGCCTGCTATATCAGGTTTGATTCCCAGTACCCATGTAAATCCAGATGCACAAAATGGTACATGTGTCTGGTGTCCGTTTACAGTGTCCAAGAGGTCTTGGCATACCCATAGAGTTTGGTCTGTTTACCTCTTTCTCAAATAAAATTAAATTTTAAAAAGACAAGACTTTTCTTTAATAATAATAAAAAGGTCAGTTTATATCTCTGAACACTTTTTTAAAATCATGCTTTCTAATAAGTTGGGGCTTTTTGTTGTTGTTGTCCCCCCCCTCAGGAAGGCGGTGTGTTTACTTTCGGAGCCGGAGGGTACGGCCAGCTGGGTCATAACTCTACCAGTCATGAAATAAACCCAAGGAAGGTTTTTGAACTTATGGGAAGCATTGTCACTCAGATTGCTTGTGGAAGGTAAGCTCTGGTAAAGAAAAGACTAGGATCATGGAGCTTTTGAGCATGATGCGAGCACTCAGGAAGCTCCCTAGGGGAAGCATACCTCCTCGTGGTGATTTAGGGATCGTGTTAGGGGTCTCCTCCAAATGCCTGCTCTGCTGTTGAGAAGTGACAAAACTTTCTTATGATGATGATTCTCTTTTTAGCTTTTCAGGAGCTACCACACCATTTTTCACAGTGGTTGCGCTATCTTATAATTTTTAGGAATGGTGCACAAGGCTTCTAGGTTTTCCACATATTCACCAGCTGGGGCTACAGAGTGAGTTCTAGGTCAGCCTGGACTAGAGGAAGTCCTGAGTTTGAAAAAAAATTATAAAATAAAATTTAGAGTTTCTGGACTATACCTATACAGCCTACCTCTGTATAGAATTCATTCTGTTTAGATTAAGGCTATTAAAGAATATTTTCTTCAGAATTCTTATAATCACCATGATTTTGTTTCTGAAGAGAAAAATTAGCAGTTCTTATTTATGACTTTTCTCAATATAAATTATTTGGAAGTTAAAATTAGACTGAGGCTTTCTGTCATTTTATTTTAGGCAGCATACCTCTGCATTTGTTCCTTCTTCAGGACGAATATACTCATTTGGACTTGGTGGTAATGGGCAGCTGGGAACTGGTTCAACAAGCAATCGGAAAAGTCCTTTCACTGTAAAAGGCAATTGGTTTCCTTATAATGGGCCCTGTCCACCAGGCACTGGTAGGTTCTAGTATGTATTTATATATTTTTTTATTTCTTTATTTGAGAAAGAGAGAAAGAGGCAGATAGAATGGGTGTGCCAGGGCCTGCAGCCACTGCAAACAAACTCCAGATACATGTACCACCTTGTGGGTACTTGGGAATGGAACTTGGGTTCTTCTGCTTTGCAGGCAAATGCCTTAACCATTCAGCCATCTCTTCAGCCCAAGTTCTAGTATATTAAAGCTTTGCTATGCATACTAAAGTTCTTGTCTCAGGGGCTAAAGAGATGGCTTGGTGGTTATAAAGGCACTTGTTTGCAAAGCCTCCTGGCCCAGGTTCAGTTCCTCAGTCCCCACGATGCCAGATGCATGATGCAGTCCATGTGTCTAGAGTTTGTTTGCAGCAGCAAGAGAACCTGGTGTGCCCATAAACACACTTACACTCTTTCTCAAGTCATAGAAATTCTTCAGTGATGAAGTTTTCTGTGTTTGTAAGAATTCTAAGATACATTGGAAACAGTAATAAAAGGGATGTCAGAGGGCGTGGGTCATATGAGAACTGGGAGACCATACCTGATTTTATGTGGTTCTGGGGATGGAACCTGAAATTTCATGCACACCATGCAGCAACCAAACTACACCCCCAAGTAATATGCCAGGCATGGTGGCACACATCTGTAATCCCAGTGCTGGGAAGGTGGAGCAGGATCCTTGGAGCTCATTGGCTAGCTTTTCTAGCTTAATTGGTGAGGCTCAGGCCAATGAGAATAATCAAAACCTTCTGTCATTTTGTGTAAGGAATGAATGGGAAGCCTAATTACATGCTCAAAGCAAATCCAGTAGCAAATTTGATGCTCTAAAAAATTGGTATAAATCTAATTTTGTACATTTAATTTTATTACAGATTCTGAAGAATATTTCTGTGTAAAAAAAATTTTCTCAGGTGGAGATCAAAGCTTTTCACATTACTCTAGTCCTCAGGTATGAATATAGTCATGTAAATAAGTACTCAGTTTCAATTTTTTTTTTTATTTTTATTTTTTTGGTTTTTCGAGGTAGGGTCTCACTCTAGCCCAGGCTGACCTGGAATTCACTATGTAGTTTCAGGGTGGCCTTGAACTCATGGCGATCCTCCTACCTATGCCTCCCGAGTGCTGGGATTAAAGGCATGTGCCACCATGCCCGGCTACAACTTTTTATTTATAATTTTTTCAAATAATTTTGATTAGTTAAAAAAACTCCTGTTAGCATTCTTGTTTGCTTGTGTGAATGTATTGTTTGTGGTGTATGCATATGTATGTATCCTTGCAGTGACCCATGTACTCACCTGCAGCAGGGTGGGGGACACTCACCTGCAGTGGCCCGAGCCACATGTTGGGGGTTTCACTTTATTGCTCTTCTGTTGTTATTTGAGCCTGAATCTCTTAGTGATATGTGCTCCCTGGTCTCTACCCCCCTTGCAAGACTGGGGTTACAGGTGTGCTGGGCTACACCCAGCTGTTTACTTGGGATCTGGAAAGTCGAACTCTGGTGGTCTCTCAGGCCCTTGTGCTTGCACAGGAAATGCAGCTGGGCCATCACTCTGCCCCCGCACTCTTTATATTACAGAGTATCCTGTTTATTCCCTAAGGTCTTCAAAATAAAGTCTTTTTCTAATCTACTTGCTAAGTTTTTGTTTCAGATGTTTAAGAAAAACTGACTTCTCTTTTTTTAAATATAAAAATCACATGAATATAAATAAGCCAAGATATATGAGGGTTCTTGATTTTGTGTTATAAATAATAATCACTTTCTCTTACTAATCTTTTTAATTTTGACATTTAGAACTATGGTCCACCAGATGACTTTAGATGTCCTGATCCTTCCAAGCAGATCTGGACAGTGAGTGAAGCTCTAATCCAAAAGTGGCTGAGCTACCCCTCTGGAAGGTTTCCTGTGGAGATTGCCAAGTAAGAAAATGTTAACGTCTGTAGACTAAGGCACACATGGACAACTTTCAGTTTTATGTAGTAGAGCAACTTCTGGGGAGATTTCATTTATATGTTTAGTTCATATCAAACCATATTGTTTTAACAAAGAAACATTTAAATTGGCTAAAATATTTTAATTGTTATGGTTTCCATAACAGGCATTTTTAAAGACCTCACTTAAATTTATGTACATTACAGTTCTTTCATAAATATATTTCATGTTAATAGAATTTAGAATATGGCTATCTTAACATTCTGTTTGAAAATCATTTCTCTGGTGCCATATTGCTCACTGCTGTTCATACTCTCTGGAAGACTTTTGAGTATTACTTCTTTCTTGAATATTATGCTTATAAATAATTCATCTAGTGCTAGGATTTTGTTGGTTGGTTGGTTTTTTGTTGGTCTTGGTGTTTGGTATGGTTGCATAGTCATGT